>CM070770.1:85253610-85318610 GCA_036346955.1 Dipus sagitta | reverse complement strand
TGTTGCACTGAATATTATTTAAAACTTATGTTTACTCAATGGTAAGTAGTACAAAAAAAGTATTTTCTTAAAAGAAATCTGTGGCTGTTTTAAACAGGTACCTTAGAAATACATGATCAGTGAAATTGCTACAAAATGCATTTCTTTTTTAAATATTTTATTTTTATTTATTTATTTGACAGAGAAAGAAGAGAGACAGAGGGAGAGAGAGAGAGAGAGAGAGAGAGAGAGAGAATGAGAATGGGCATGCCCAGGCCTCTAACCACTGCAAACTAACTCCAGGCGTGTGCACCCCCTTGTTCATCTGGCTAATGTGTTTCCTGGGAAAATCGAACCTGGATCCTTTGGCTTTGTAGGCAAATGCCTTAACTGCTAAGCCATCCCTCCAGCCCTGCAAAATGTATTTCTGTTCTGCTGGCTCTTAGCATTACAGAGGTCACCGATTCCATTTAAGTTCATGTATCTCAAGACAGACCACTTTCTACTTGGTCTTACTTCTGAGCTTTCCCATTTCAAATTATAGAGGCCTGAGGCTGTGCTGACTGTAGGCTTGGGCAGGAAAGACATACATACCAGGTACTGAAAGGATATTTCCTTTGTATTCTCAGGCTGTAATTTTGAGAAGGTTATAAGACCTTTTGTGCTCCTCACCATCACAGTTTCTCTTCTGGGTAAACTAAATTCCTTTCTCAATGATAAGATAATTAGGGTTCATAGTTTCAATGCATAAATAAGGTTTTAGAAAGTAAGTTCTGAAAACCAAAACAAAACAAGCACTCGATATAGAGTATTATTTCCTCTGGTTTGTGGGTGTTACACTAAGATGAGTTACATGGTGACCTTCCTCAGCTGTTTTAAAATATGCTTCTGCTCCAGTTCATCTTTTTTGAATTCATACTTTTAGTATAGTGGAACTAATTTCTTTGAGTGAATGACCCTCCTTGTTACTGCCTGTCAAAAGTAATACTTCCTTCTTCTTTAGAAAAGGAAATGCTTCAAATAATCCATGGAAGAAGAAGGCAACATTCTCCATAATTGTGAGATTGTGACTAATTTCTTCTTTACATTTTCTATACTTTTCAGATTGTCTACAGCTAGATTATATGTAAAGTTGGAGATGAGAAAAATAGATACGTGTATTGTAGCTGGTTTTGAAATATCTACGGAGTCAGACATCTATGCTGATTGTTAGAGCCTAGAAAACTTGGTTCGGTTTAGGACAGGCCTGCTGCTGTCCTTGCCAGCATTGTCACTTATCAATGAGAGCAAAGCAGGAGGTTGAGATTTCATATTCCTCACAGAGTGTCCTTATACTATGCTATTCAGCGAGGCTGTATGGTATAGCAATTTACTCCTAGGTTACAAATCTGCACAACATATTACTGCACTGCATACTGTAGACCATTGTAGCACAGTGATATTTGTGTATCTCAGCATATCTGAACCTAGAAAAGGTACAGTAAAAATACAGTATAAAAGGTAAAGAATGGTTCACTGTGCTTACTGTATTATGAATAGAGCTTACAGGGTTGAAGTTTGAATTAGTGAGTAGATGTGAGGGCCTGGGTCATTGCTATACATTACTAATAACGTTATAAACATTGTACACCTAGGCTACACTGAATTTATTTTAAAATTTCTTCAACAATAAACCTTGTCATTAACTTTTTGGACTTTGATATCTTATTTCTTTCTAACTTTTTAAATTTGGTGTTAAAACACAAATACACTGTACAGTTAAATGAAATTATAAGCTTTTGTATTCGAAAAAATATTTTTTAAACATCTCTGTTAAAAATGAATATGCAAACACACATCTAGGGCTGGGTCTGTACAGAGTCAGGATCATGACTGTCACTGTCTACCACCTGCACATCTTATCCCACCGGAAGGTCTGTCCTGGTAACATAGCGATGGACCTGATCTGCTATGATAACAAGTCCTTGCTGTCTCCCTTCTGAGCGACTGCCTGAGGCTCTTCTTTGGGAAGTGTGCTTCTGTTCAGAAACTTGTCCCTTGTGTTTCCTTGTTCCATCCACCCTTCTCCTTCAATTCTTTCTTCCCTCCCTCCCTCTCTCCCTCCCTCCTCTTTTTTTCTTTCTTACCATCATAGATGTGCTTGTAAGTAGATAATGTACCATGAACTTTATGTCTACTAATAAAATCTTTTGGTAGGGGGTTCATGATGTCAATATTTTAAGGAACTTTCTGAGATTGCAAGATATTCTATTAAACCTTTCACTGGGACTCCTCTTGGGAATGCTTCATTTTCTTCTTCTGCAGTGTGTTTTCTTCTGCTTCTTCATTAGAGAATTAAAAAAAAAAATCATTTCCAGGAGTCTGAGGAAATGGCTCAGTGTATAAAGAGCTTACACACATGCCTGAATACCTGAGTTCAGATCCCAATAATCCATGTACAAAGCTGAATGCTGTGGCAGGTATCTGTAATGCCAACACTCCTATGGTGTCTTGGGAGGCAGAAAAGAGAACCCTTTGGAGCTTATGGGCTACGAAGCATAGCAGTGAACAACAACAACAAAAAAAAACAAAACAAAATTAAAAAACAACCCTGCCTCAAGCAAAGTGAAAGGCAAAACATGCTGCCCAAGTTTGTCTTCTTATCTCCAGATATGCACAGTGGCATATGTGCACCTGTATACACACACACACACACACACACATGCATGTGGAATTAAAAAGTCAGTTTGTGGTCCATTGTTGATTGAAATACTGTCCTCATAGCTCTCAAAGCCACATGACATTTGGATTGGTAATGTATATAGTCATGAATATACTACCAACAGGGTTTGATAGTCACTAAAGGCAACAATTGTGTTTCTAGGTAAAGTGTCAGACAGAGCTGCCTATTTTGCAGTTATTGCCACATGGTTCTTTTCTTTCTACCTTCCATGTATTCTGTGGGCAAATATTTATTATATTTATATTGCCCATCAGTATAAGTGTGTAAAGGAAATGGACTTAGAGAGTTATATAGGTAGGATGCATTGAGGGCCAATTTTAGAATCCCTCTATTGTCTCTATTTAGTTTAGTACTCTTACAATGGCTTCCTTATTCATAAAGTGCATGGCATAGTTTTGGATATTACTTTCAGTTGGAATTCCTTTAAACTCTAATATATTACAGATACTTGGGGGAAGTACTTAGAAGTTCTTTTTAGGAGGCTGCATTGTCACATTTAAGTGGATCTCAGGTTAACCTCAGAGCTTTGTTACCCTTGTCTGTAAAAGAGGGATACTAATGATATGTTCCTTTAGGATAGTTTGGGGACATAAGACCACCTTTTATAAGTTCATATACATTTCAATTATTGACTGTGCTATTCTTGCCAAACTACCTAAATTAGAATGGAGGTGATTTGGATCAAGTCCCTGAGTTCACAGCCTAGAGTCAAATTGCATTTGTCCATTCTACTTGGAGGGGAGACGTCAAAGATGTATGGTTTTAATCTTATTTCTATGAGAGGCTATGCCTACTGTAACCCCATAGCTTCCATTAAAAGTCTTGAAAATAGTTCATTTTCTGTTCCTAATTACTTGGCAGAAATTCCGAATTAGAAAGAAACTAGTAACAACCAACCTTTCCTTTGCACTTACAGATCAACAAAAGGGATTCTTGGGTCCTAGAGACCAAAGAAAGAATCAGCAGGAATGCCCAGGGTGAATTGATGGATTGCAGAGCCTGGCTGGTAATTACTTTCACTGAGCTAAAACATTAACTTGATACATGGGAGCAGGGCCAGATGAAAATCAGGAGTTGAACCTCTCCCCCCGTGGACATTCCACTCCTTCCTTTTGGATGCGGCTTCTCTTTGGTGCTATTGCCCTGCTTCTTTTCCTTGGGTTTGGCATGGATTGTCATGTCCTATCCTGGCAGACTAGAATTCTGACTTGTTTTGGCTGTTGTGCAGATAAGAGTTTATGTCAGCCAGTTTTCTGGAGTGGCAAGAAACCACAGTTTCACAAGACTTTAGCAGGGTACCACATGTTAATAGAACCCCTTGTTGCTCAAATTTGGGTTTTGTAGGTTAGGTTTTTAGCAGTACTGGGGTTTGAACCTATCCATTACCTTATACATGGTAAGTAATCAGTTATCACTGAAAACCATCCATATTCAAGATTGAGCATTTGACCTTTAGTGATATTCTGGTAAGACACATGCCTAACTGCAAACTCGGTGATATTGCCTATTTTAAAAGACCCATAAAGTTTCATTTTAAAGTCTAATGCATGATGGTTATTAATAACTTCCTAGTTTGCTATGCTGGGAGGTCATAATTAAGTTCAGAGACTGATTATATAGTGATACATGTTTTTCGTAGATTGGAGGGGCACATATTGACATCAGATCCATAGTACATAAGAACACATTTAATGTACTGGGCTTTCAGCTCCAATTCTACCAGACAAAGCTATTTCCAACTCATTGGATCCAAGAATGGCCTGAAGTCAAATTTTCTGAGTTCTAAGAGATTGAGAGAAGAATAATGTAAAGATCTGTATTAAAGTTAGAAATAGTGATAAACTCTCAGAGATAAACTCTGAGAGCTCCCAATATTGTTATCACTGTTACTATCACACTTTATTACTCTCACCATGATATTGTGTGGTGGTAAAGCCATTCTTGGGTGTCATGTTATAATCCAACATTTAGAAGATAAAGCAGGTACCTAGCTTCGGACTCCATGTAAAGCTTGACAGTATTTGATGGTTTTCATTTCTGTAGAGACCCACAAAAGACATCAGTGGAAGATAATGTAATGATAATTAGAAATTCCAGTTTTGAATTTTATACATTTTTGTGTATTTATGAGTTAACTTTTTCTGAATCTCTGTTTGCCCTCCCTCCTTCCCTCTATCTGTTTTTCTCTCCCTCCTTCCTTTCCTTCCTAACTTCTTTCTTTCTGACAGGGTCTCCCATATCCACGGCTGGCCTCAGATTCACAGTGTAGCAGAGTATGACCTTAAACTCATGATCATCCTGTCTCTACCTCCTGAGTTCTGGGATTACAGACATGGGCCACCATGCCTGGTTGCATGCAGTACTCAGGATCAACCTCAGGACATTGTGTGTGCTAGACAAGAACTCTATAACTACACTACATCCCCAGCCCTATATTTCTAATACATAAAGATTTTGTCAAATGTGATTTTACTCAAATACATTATCTAGCAACAGCATGAATTCTGTGGAATTTGATTAGTTGTTGAGTAGTCTCCTGTACTTTGATAATTTCTTAGAAATCTAGAGTGAAGATGTACTATATAATAAGCATCCTAGTCTTTTGCATAGGACTTTTAAGGTGAATATAAAATATATTATGAAGTGATTATTTAAAAGATTAAACTTCCATGACATGCGAATATAATTATTATGCCTTAAATGATAGGAAATGGATATTTAAGAATAAAGAAATTAAGTCAATTTTGCTTTGGTTAGTGAGTAGATAATGCCATTTTGTGTCATTCTGGTCCCATCTGGTACACTTAGTAACTCTTTGGCAATATGGCTTAATAAAAGAGCCACAAGCTTTAGAGTCAAGCTGATTTGCTGTTTTACCCATTTTCTTCGCTTAAGTTTGGGATTTGTACATTTGTTTTTCTGATACTTACTTGCCATAAGAGTGCAATGTAATCTTCTTTGCAAGGTTCCTGATTCTGAAAGTGATTTGCTCCTTTTCTCCTCCCGTTCACAACCTTTACTGTACCCTTCCCCTGCATTTCCTAATGATCAATCCATGGAAAAAGGGAGATTGGAAAGTTTTCATTTTTTTGTAGCAACATTTTCAGTGGTTTGCCCTGTAAATCATCTCTTTATCATGGAAGTCTTGGCGCCTATAAATCTCATACCCTTGAGAATAAAATTCATGACAATCTGAAGTGTCTTACTTCAAATGATGAGAAAACCAAGAAACTAAAATCCTGATGTTCTCTATGTTCAGTGTTGTGTGCACATGCCTCTTCTTAGCATAGCCTGTGAATGTGGAGAAAAGCATTACCATCCACCTCTTGCTGGCAGTGATGTGGAAGGTGTGGACAAGGCTCTGGGACTGAACAGGCGTTTATAATTGCATGGCCTTCTGGCCTTCCCTGAGCATTCTTTTCCCCTTCCAGGATTCCTGTAATTGTCATCAGATGGCTCAGTCTCCCAAATGTTTCCGGTACTGCAGTAATTTCAGAAGTGTCTAGTTTTTTTGTTTTTTGGTTTTTTTTATTAAATGGCGGGAATTAGCACTTTGTTTGTTTGTGTATATATGAACACATTGTTCACCTTTGGTATAGAACAAAACCAGATAAATGTGGAGAGTCGTCCTACTGTCTTCTCTTGAGTCTTCCCGCTTCTTTTGTTGTTCTACCTGCATTGTTCTAAAGTCCCCCTCCCAAAGCTGAGAACAGATGCAGGCAGCATTCATATTATTAATTAAAGTTGGTCTCCCTTTTAGTATTATTCTTGCTGGAATCTTTTATAGAGCTTTGCGTCTTTCTTGGGTCACCTCAAATCCTCAAGGGGTTTGCAAATTGGAATAGACAGTGAATGAATCCTACAAATTTCAGATTTTTTGAATATTCCTATGCATGGAGAAAGAGAAGGTATCTGAGATGGACTTTAAATTATACCTGATAATATTCAAGTGCCTAAAATGATGTCATTAATTAGCAAAGTATTTATATGTACTACAGTTTAGCTTAAAAATAAGAAAAGTTTTTGTTCATACTTTCAAAAGGGATCAGCTGAATGGCTCTAAATGTAAGATGAATGTTGTCTATAAAGATATAGAAGGAATTTGTGCACTCAGAGAATATAGTGTTCTTCAAAGTATCTAAGTTATCTTTTGACCTAAGTAAATATGAGCTTACTAAAAGTACAAGCATGAGAATGTGGACACATATCTGTGTGTGTGCATCTGCATATGTCTGCATATGTGTATGTGTGCATCTTCTATTAGATAACCTGACCATGACACTACTTTTCAAGGATAGGAAAAAAGTGCCTAAATGAGAAAAGACAGCTAATTTAAAACAAAAACGAGTGATTGGCAGATCTAAACCTATGTGTGCCTCACCCACCCCTCTCCCTAATTTCCCCAAGTGCAGACTGACCACAGATGTGAGGATGGATATGATTGCTCAGCTAGATCATACTGAAAAGTGTAAAATTGAAGATAACTTAGACTGTTCTTCTGATTCATGCTGTTGGCTGAGAAACTGTGCTCTTTAAAAGCTTTGATTTACTAGCTCTTACTCACCTAACAGGTAAAATAAAATAGTTCATTGCCTTCTGGTGCTCCTGTGTGTCTAATGGTAGTGTTCTCTTGACTGGCTGTGGATAGTGATATTGACTGTTGTGCTTCTTTCCATAAAGTGGCCCTTTTATAGTTGTCATATGGATCTTTAAAAATAATTGAGGCAAATACTTATGTCTAACCTAAACATATTGATGTCTGTTCTTCTCTCTCTTTTCAGGCAGCTGGGGGTGGAGGATGGGAAAGGAAAACCCTTGATCTCAGCAAGGAAGACAGGAGAGATCTCATGGCCAATATGAAAATCTTAATCTTGATAAGCGAGTAATGATTGGCTTTATGAGGAGGCATGACTAAGTTCTGCCCAGTATTTTATAAGAGGAAGGCTGCTGGGAGCGAGTAGTAAGTGGTGTACATCTGGAATATAAACAGATGACTGCTGTGTACTCAGAGAGGCAAAAAGGCCAAGTACCACAGCATGAAGGTAAGGTAAGGCCTGGCAGTAAGAAAGGCTGAGCCTGTGCCATACACAGCCTTGGTTGTCACCTCTGACTTCTTGTTTTATAACTTACAAGTTACAAAATGCACTGTATACTAGTTAATTCTTTTTCTGTTTCAAGATGTGATTAACAGATTCCTCTTTATTGTGGAATTGGAAAGTATAACTGCTCCTTTCCCAAACAGGTGCCCACTAGGCAGTGAAGTTACCTTACTGATTATCTTGTTTGCTCTGATTGGTGCCACTGTGGTGCCAGATATGGGGTAAACAGATTTGTGTTTAGTTGTTAGTTTTTTTTTTTCTGTTTCATGATAATAATATTCTAGGCTCAGGTGATTTATTTTTACTTTGTATTGTTATAATTAATAATAAGAACAAGGAGAACACAGTTTTGAGAAACATTCTGAAAAAATCACATGTTATTGTTAGACAGTTGTTCAGTTTTCACAATTAGTATTCTTTTGCCTATTAGGCTTGTTTTGTTGCCTTTGTTGACAGTCCTATTATTATATTAAAGCTGTTTCTTGCAGTATATTTTCCATTTTAGTTAGGAAAACTCACTTTATTTCCTTAGATGAATTATAATTAGGACTGTTTGATACTGAGAATCCTTTCTCACTTAATACCCCTAATGAGATACAAATGTTCTAAATGTCCTTATGAGTGGATTATATTTAGAGAGGAATCCACTTATTTCAGTTAACTAATCCCTTTGCTCTTGTATCATACATCCTTATTAGGCCCTTGCGTTCCTGTTCCATATGGAATTCTTTGTGAAATCAGACCTCAGCATCCACTGTGATTAACTTTCAGGGTCAGTGGTACTGAAAATGTCAATGAAGTTTGTTGGTTCTACGTACTTTGTTTTTATAGCACTTTTTATGCATTTATGAAAAATACAAAACTTTATTCTTACACAGTGAATTTTATTAGCTTGTTCTCTTCTATCTATGCTAGTATTGAATAGAATAAAAAAATAAATTTCAAGCCAGGTGTGGTGGCGCACGCCTTTAATCCCAGCACTTGGGAGGCAGAGGTAAGAGGATTGCCATGAGTTCGAGGTCACCCTGAGACGACACAGTGAATTCCAGGTCAGCCTGAACTAGAGTGAGACCCTACCTCGAAAAACCAAAAAAAAATAAAAGAAATAAAAAATAAATAAATTTCTTTGATCTCTTCCCCCTCTACTCTTTGCTCCTTCTGCAGTCTGGGCATGGACTCTATTTCCTAGGGTCTGCTTATATTCTGTGTCCTTGTTCTTTGCTGAGAGAAAGTACCAGCAGAA
Organism: Dipus sagitta; assembly: GCA_036346955.1. Taxonomy (NCBI): domain Eukaryota; kingdom Metazoa; phylum Chordata; class Mammalia; order Rodentia; family Dipodidae; genus Dipus; species Dipus sagitta. The sequence continues at coordinate 85,309,567 of CM070770.1, read as the reverse complement.
CTAACTGGTGATGACTTTGAGTCATAGTGAGTTAGATCTGTGCAACATTTAAAGTCGGTGTCATATATCCTCTTTTCATGACCATGTTTTTCTTTCTGAGGAAAGAAGCAAACAGTTGAGAAGAATTTGATACTTGATGTCACTTTCTGAATTCAGTGCTTACTGCTTACGTGTTTTGAGATGAGTTCTTTGTCTTCTGTTTTGTCCTTGTACATACAATGAGAATTATAATGCTATTTACCTTGTAGGGTTTTATGAGGATTCTGTCAGAATACTCATGAAAAGCTCTTCATAGTATATGGTACAATCTAAATTCATAGCTCATATAATTGGGTATAATTGATATTAAAAATTCTCCTTTGCTTCTTTTAACCATCTGTGAAGAAGATACTAGCACACGGTTTTGTCTAGTAATGGAACTCGAATTATACTCTAGATTTCTTTAATCTATTATGCTTGACTATGAGGTGGGTCTTTAGGCAATTGCCCAAATTCTGTAATACATATGGAGAGGAAAAGAATTAATTCATGTTTCTTAAATATGGCCTGGTGGTGAGTTTAATTCATTCATTCTTAAGTCATTTACTTATCAAACTTAGATACTTTTAAATTTACATTATTTTAGTTTTCAGTTACCATATAAATTAAATAACACTAGTTCCCCAAAATCCTATAATATGAGTTGTGAATAATTGTGAAGTACCATTATTGTTTGGTTGTGAATAGATAGCAAAGCATGTATTTGTATTACCTCCTTGTGATAAACCCAGGTCACACTTCAGAAAAAGAATGAAAAGAGGAAATTGGTCAACAAAGATCAAAATGAAAAATAAATGAAAACTGTTCACACTGGAAATACAATTTGAACTAATTATAAATAGAGTTTTATTAAACAGTAGATGACTAAAGGAACATCAGTCCTGGTGGTAGTCTAGAGAATACCTATGCTGCCAGGGGAATTGAGTGATGGGTAACTAATTTACTGTTGTAAATTAGGAGATGCTTTGTCAGAAAGGATGAAGACATAACAGAGGAAAGGATGCTGGCAATTTTTTTTCTTATCAAGGGAAGTCTCAGATACACCACATGACTGTGAAAACACAAAGGATGAAATACTGAAAGTTAATCCAATTGAAGCTGAGAACAGAGAGTGCCAGTGCACCAAGGCATAGGAAAGATGCACCATCTGCCCTGTTGAATCTGGTATTGATATTTTTTTAAATAAATAGTACACTTGAATTCTGAAAGTTTCTGATGTTTTGGAGCATATTATGCAAATGTTTTGCTTTTTTCCATTTCCTACACATTATTAAATAATAGAAAGTTTTTCATGTTTTGACAACTTTTCCCACTTTGAAGACAAGTTTCACTATTGAATTCAGCCTGGCTTTATACTTTTATCTTCCAAAGTGTTGGAATTACAGATATGGGTCACCATCCCTGGTATGGGCTGTTATAAAATAATCACAATTTTCTATTAGTTTTTACGATGGGTTTACATTGTTTCAGCTTGCACGACCATTTTATACTATTTATTGAGCCAATCAGGCACTCTTGTAAGTGAGGGCTTACATTGACAAAGTAGATGGGTATAGCCTGACTGTATGAAACATTTATTTCAGCACAGATTTGTAGAATGTCATGTACTGGGGTGCCATAAATACACATAAATAAAAATTACTTATTTCCTAAAAAAATTGATTTTCAGTTTACTAATGAGAGATAATTTTAATATACTATGAGTACCACTGTGTGATGCCTCTAGTGTATGTAATAGATCACTGTGAATGTAGCAGTTGTGGAAAAAATTGGGCATTTTAAGATCCTGGAGAAAAAGTAAATTTAAGTTAGTTTGAGATTATCAGGGAAAGGGAACCTGGATGAATTAATTCAGAAAATCTGTATTAAAGAGGAGAACTATGGTGAGAAACTTCTACGTGAAAAATGTAGGACATTTTAAAAGTGAGTGTTGCTGGACTATTGAGGACAAGGTAGGAGCCAGATAAGCAATGTCATGGAGCTGGTTGGCAGTGGAAGGAGTCTTGGGATTTTTCTCCTAAGTCACAATGTAGTTTTGTACATTTGATGTAAATGCTGTAAAATACCACCACAGCAAGGATGAGGAACATTTACATCATCCGTGAAAGACCTTTCACACTCTGGAGATGTTAACACCTTTTGCTGTCCCTAAACTTGGCACTACTGATGCTTTCCCCAAACCTATAGTTTAGTCTTGAAAAATAAGTCATACAAATGGAATCTTTGTCTAGATGTCTCATTTAACATGAGGCTTTTGGGGTCCATCCATGTTGTGGAATGTAGGAACCTTTGGGTTTAAGAACTGTGAGACTTGGAGGATGGAGTGTAAGGAACTTTTATTTTGATAGCCAGGTGCCAGTGGAGGAGAGGGAGTAGAGTCTCAAAGTACGGACGTGGCTTGAAAATTGTGTAGGAGGTGAAATTGGTGTCAGCGGAGGCAGGGCTTACTGGCGTAGCAACAAGTGTGTAAAGGAGGTCCTGCATGTTGGATATGTTGAGGCTAATGATGGGTTATCCTGAATTGAAGCCCTACATAGTGTGGGGCATTTGAAGGAGTACACTTTCTCTTCTTCCTTATTCTCTGATCTTGGCCTGAATAAATTTGTTGGGCAGTGATTGTGCTACACCTATAGAACTGTGGTTGAATCACTTTGTCACTTTTAATAAGGTACTGTTCTCTTCATATGGTTTCACCTATCACAGTTTATCTGCAGTGGGTCTTTTGTTTTCCACAGGGAACAAACAGTATTACACATGTTCCCAGATAAGCTATGGTTGGTTTTGGTCCTTGGCATTTTCAAAGCAGCGTCAGTGATCACAACCTAGCAACAGGGGAGATCTCTTTTGTAAAGATCATGGCAATTCTTATTTTACCAGAGCAACTCTATGTGATGATGCTTTTCTTATCACCTTCCCCATTTTTGCAGTACTAAGAATCAAGCCCAGGTCCATCCCTATGCATAGCAAGTATGGCCCAGTCTCTGGAGAAGTAGTAGTGATAAAGGAACACACTATTATCCATACTTAATCGGTGGTTGATTCATCTTTTGTGAAATGTCTGTTTCGATGAGGTCTTTAAACTGCATCAGGATAAGAAGAGAATTTGGACTTGATTGATACTATCTGCCTATGGTCTAGAGGGAAAGGATTTTGTAGTGATGGACAGAATAGTTTTGCCCTTCCAAAAAATAGCTGTTCAGAAAAGGTGATCTACCACATAAATAACTATACCTGGAAGCTGCTGTCATGGACAAAATAGCAACTTATGACCAATTACATCTTACTATGCAAGCATGAAGACCTGAGTTCAGACACAAATACCCATGGAAAATTCTGGGCATGGTGGTACATGCCTATAATCCCAGGGGTGAGAAGGGAGAGAAAAGGGATTACTGGGGTTCACTGGAAAGCTAGTCTAACCTAATTAGTGAGCTCTAGGTTTAGTGAAAGAGTCTCAAAGAATAATGCAGAAAGTGATTGAGAAAAGCATTCAAGATAGACCTCTGGCCTCAACATGCATGTGCATGCACACATGAACACCCGCACACGTAAGAATGTGCATATATACATGCATGCACAACACACACACACACACACTTAAAAGGAGACAGGTTTGTGATACATATTTCTTGAAGGAGTTATTCAGAAATGGATACATGGGATGGGAATTTTCTCAGTAGTAGAACACTTACCAGTATGTACAAGGTTCTGGGATAAATAATACATGTTTAGTAATGCCTTCAGTTTATGGGGGAGTAAGTAGAAGAAGAATCATGCAGAGGCTTGAGATATAGCTCAGTGGTTCCCTGCATACATGGCATGCATGAAGCCCTAGGTGCAGTCTCCATAGGTAGACAGGGAGAAGGGGAGGAAGGGAAGGGGGAAATACAGAAAAATACATGCCAACTTTACAAAATCAATGATCACATGAACTCACATGCACTCATTGATAGGTCCTTCCTAGAGCGTGATGAGGAAATATTCCTCAGCATATACACCTACTTACATAAGCAGACCTAGAGCTGATCAGCTATCACATGAAACTGAAAGGAAGATTTTACTGCATAGCATCAAAAGAGTTAACACGGCCCAACAAAATGCAGGCAAGAAGAGTTGAATGGCTCAGTCTGGCTGATTGCTTGCTCTTCAAGGATCTCATTTGACAGGGGTAAAATACAAAGAAAGTATGTGCTAGTTTTTACGGAAAACATATGGAGCTTACCTGGGGAAATTTGGATTCTCTTAACTAAACAAGGAATCTTTTCAGGTATGTTGAGATGAAATCAAGAAGGACATTTTTTTTTTTTTTTTTTTTTGGGTTTTCGAGGTAGGGTTTCACTCTAGCCCAGGCTGACCTGGAATTCACTATGGAGTCTCAGGATGGCCTTGAACTCACGGCGATCCTCCTACCTCTGCCTCCCGAGTGCTGGGATTAAAGGCGTGCGCCACCACGCCCGGCAAGAAGGACATTTTTAATTATAGAAAATATGGAGACAGAATAAGCCACTAGAGAATGGTGACCACGATGCATTAATACTCAACTTTATTCCTGGGTCGCTGGTAGCAACTGGAATATGACTTAAAATTTTATTTAGATCTAGTGTGGAGTGAAGACACTAAAGGTGGGCCAGTCACCCCATCTGAATAAGCTTACATACACAGACAGAGGCTTTTTTTTTTTTTTTTCTTTTTACCAAAAAGAGCTTGAGGGCCATAGCTCAATTAGAACATGTGATTTCCAGGCAAAAGGGACTTGAGATTAGAGCCCCAGAACCTACATAAAAACGTCAGGCATAGTGGCATTCTCCTATAATCTGACTGCTAGGGATATGGAAACAGGGAATCCTCAGGGATTGCTGGCAAGCTACTCTAACCTGATTGGTGATCTCGGCTCAGTCAAAGAATCTGCCTCAAAGAATAAGATGGAGAGTGATTGAGTAAGATACCCAGTTGACCTCTGGCTTCCAAGGCGCACACACATACACTCACACAATGGTCATACCACACACACACACATTCTCTCTCTCTCTCTCTGTGAACATACCACACACACATATATTGATAAGTATTTCAAAAATTTAATATCTCTCCCAAACACGAAAAACTAGTTAATTGGTCAGCCAGAACTTCCCTTTCCATCCAGTCTTGTAATCAGTGTTCATAAGGACTGCTTAAGGTAACAAATTCCATCAGCATTCCCTCTGCAGCTCAGAGAAAGGTATCCTGCATCCCTGTACTAGGAGGCAGAATAAGGTTGAGCCCAGGGGATAATGATGATGAATACAGGTTGGGCAGAAGGATAAATACCACAGTGATCAGCAAGGTGTAAGTCTTTAGTACAGTAACTCCCAACCCTGCAAGAGCCCCCTTTATCCCTACCTCAAAATGCAACTCCATCCAACAGTGAGGCAGCTTCTCTCCTCCCATGCCTGCAAGTGGAAAGACACTATCAGGAGAAATGATGGGACAATCAATGATTGAAGAGGACAGGCTAGAGAGGAGTGATGGTGATTCTAGTCTCCCTTGGGAAGAATAAATGGCAAAGGGGACAGGAGGAAGGCAAATTAACACATTCCCAGACAAGAGAGGGTTGAGACCAAGGGAAAGGATAGAATTAAACATCAATTCTGCCAGTCTTACTAGGTCAGCAACATTTCTTTCCTGACAGGACTCTGACAAGTGACCAAAGGTACAAAACTTCCCAGAGTGGCCAGAGCTCTGGGCACAAAGGATGTAGCTCTCCCTCTATAACTGTCTGTGATCTTGAGCCAGGCATTGAAATCTTCTCAAGACTTCACTGTGTATAATGAAGATCAGGAAAATGAATTTTCAGGATTCCCCCTGGCACTGACATTCTAGGACTCTTCAAGGCAGCACAGTATTCACAAAAGAGTATGGGTTTTGGAGGCATATTGCCTGGGTTTTAATGTCTGCTACACTAGGGCTAACTATCTGAATGAGTTAATTGAGCTCTCTGTTTCTCAGTTTCCTACCTGTACGAGAAATAGAATACATCTTATGAAGCCATCCTAAGGACGGAATGCAACCTGTGCCTCTAATTGGTAATACATTTTTTTTTTAATTTTGTCCATGATAGTAGCTGCTAGGTACAGGTGTTTATGTGGTGGATCTTCTTTTCTGAAAAGTCTTTTTAGAATGGAAACTATACTTCCCATCACTCCAAAATTCTTTTCCTTCTATGTCAGAGACAGACAATATCAACCAAGTCAGAATTCTCCTATCCTGATGCAGTTTCAGGACGTCAGTGAAACATACTTTCCACAAAAATGAATGAACCACCACCTAAGTACGGGTAGAACAGTGCGTTCCATCACTATTTCTTATCCATAAGGTTAAATCTAAGCTTAACATTGTACCCTCAAAAGCTACAGCACTAAGCCATTTCCACAGAACTCCTTCCCTTCGTAAGTAGTCACCTGACACAATTTATTCTGTAGCCTAATTCCTTCCAGTTGTGGTATGATTTCTTATAATTCTGGCCTTTGTGAAATATGGAACAGCCTCTTAGCCTCTGTCAAACAGGAGGTGAAGGTCCTGACATGATCTTCTGCCAGTGGGACACACATGAAGGAAGTCTACTCTCATTGTAGTGTGGACACAAATCAATGTATTTTTGAGGGAGTTGGCTTCTTCACAGTGAGCCTACAGCTCTAGTGTTTCCACTGAAGTGAGAGCACATTTCTTTTCTAAAGATGGGTACTGTTGCTCAGCTGTTATAAGTGACCATCTTTCTTCTAATGTCACAGTAAACCTTTTTTCTCCCACTCCTGTCATTCAGAGAAAAACCTGTGAAAAAAACTTGTAACAAGGTGTTTTAGTTTTCACTGTCCCTTGGAGCTGCTCCTCTTTATAAAAGATGAACCAAAGCACACTCATTATGATTTGATTGTTGTAGGGCTGGAGGGCTGGGATTGGCTTATCAGTGAACTTATATCGCTCTTTGATTCCTTTGCATTTGCACTGCTCTTCTCTAGGCTTGTTGTAGTAACTGGTCACATCACCTTCAAGTTCTTACCAGAATACTCCATCTCTTGGATACAAAGGCTTTTTATTATTTATTTATTTTGAGAGAGAGAGAATGGACATACCAGGGCCTTGACCTGCTTAAACGAACTTCAGTCATGTGCGTCCCCTTGTTCACATGTGCGACATTGCACACTTGCGTCACTGTGTGTCTGGCTTATGTGGGACCTGGAGATTTGAACATGAGTTCTTAGGCTTCACAGGAAAGCACCTTAACCATTAAGCCATCTCTCCAGCATGGAATTGGAGGCTTTAAAAAACATGTTTGATATTATCACTGTTCATTCCAAAAGTTTTGTCTATTATGGACTTTGGTCAGTCATAATCCCATAGCTATGTGTTCCAAGTCCTCTCTGAATGTGGGCCAGCTTTACCTGTCCATGCCTACCTCTGCTTCACATTTTCCAACATTGTGTCTTAGCCATATTGCTTCCCAAGAATGACTTGTATTTTACATTCTTTTTCTTTTTTCTTTCTTTCTTTCTTTCTTTTTTTTTTTTTTTTTTTTGTTCGAGGTAGGGTTCCACTTTAGCTCAGGCTGACCTAGAATTCACTATGCAGTCTCAGGGTGGCCTCGAACTCACTGTAATCCTCCTACCTCTGCCTCCCGAGTACTGGGATTAAAGGCATGCACCACCATGTCCGGCTTACATTCTTTTTCCTAAGATCCTTATTACTTTGTCTGTTGTGACACAGTTATTTGCACATTTATGTAGTGCCATTAAAACTAGATTTATGGGGATGGAGAGATGGCTTAGCAGTTAAGGCACTTGCCTACAAAGCCTAAGGACCCAAGTTCAATTCCCCAGTACTCATGTAAGCCAGATGCACAAGGTAGCACATGTGTCTAGAGTTTGTTTGCTGTGGCTAGAGGCCCTAGTGTGCCTATTGTCAGTCTTAAATAAATAAATAAATAAAATATTTTTTAAAAATCTAGATTTACACATTCTCCATAGGGGCAGGGGATGTAGTTAATTTGGTAAAGTACTTATCTAGCATGTACCAAACCCTGGGTTTAAATTTTTTTTTGTTCTTTTTTATTTATTTAAGAGTGACAGAGAGAGAGAGAGAGAAAGAGGTTGGGCGCGCCAGGGCTTCCAGCCACTGCAGACGAACTCCAGATGCGTGCACCCCCTTGTGCATATGGCTAACGTGGGTCCTGGGGAATCGAGCCTCAAACCGGGGTCCTTAGGCTTCATAGGCAAGCGCTTAACCGTTAAGCCACCTCTCCAGCCACAAACCCTGGGTTTAATCTCTAGTGCTGCATAACCAGGGCATGTTGGTGCATGCCTGTAATCCCAAGTGCTGGGGAGGAGGAGGCAAGAGGATCAAATGTTCAAGGTCATCTTGGCTACATATAGCAAGTTGGAGTATAGTTTGCAATACAGGAGATATAGTCTGAAATAAAAGTAAAATAAAATAAAATTCCCAGAAGTACTTTGTCTTACTTATTTTCAGTAGTTGTAGATGCCCAAGTACTCAGTTAAAAGGGAATACTTAACCAATGCAGACCTTAGGGTCCCATCCAATGTACTGGAACCCAATGGTCTGTTTATGCTGAAAACAACTCCAGCCTAGGACTGTCCTCCCTAATTGCCAGTGCTAGAATAGTACAGTGTGCAGTCTTGTAGGCTGAGAAGAACACGTGTGTATTTGAGTGAGGTTTTGCTTTCATATCCAAAGTATGATTTTTAGCATTAATTCACCCCAAAGCATGAATTTTTGCCAATTTCACTAGAAAAAAAATCATGCAGTATTTTTACTATTAGTTTTTTTACTATTCACTGAAAAATTCAATTATATTAAAACACCTTCTGATGTTTTTATATATGCATTTTAAGTTATCATAAATTTTAATATAATGTTAAAATTTATACTTGGAAAACTTATCAATATACTTTTGGCTAATTGTGTTTACATCTAAGATTAGTTAAGATTCATCTAGCTTAAATATGACTGATGTTTGAAATAATTTAACATTTTTAGATAATGTGGAAGGAAGGTAACTGTAGTAGTGGTTTAACTAAATAAGAAGCTTAATTTGTGGATTAATTTTTAATTTGAGTTCTTGCATAGATACTGTGATCAAGTGCTGAGTAAGTAATGTGAAGCAGTGTGATGTTTAAACCTCTTCTCAAATACATGTAAGAGTAAACCAACATGAAAGCTACCCTAAATAGTACAATTGCTTCATTAATCAGCCTGATCTTTGGGTACATTTGTATAGTGAATTATGGAGGATGCATAAGTGGAAGCTTAGATGTGACACAAACATAAACCATTATGATTTGCATAATTTATCTCTTAAGCATGAATACTGTACTTGTAAAGTAAAACTACCCTGGAAATCAGATTTTTGGTTGTCTGAGTATTTGTGTGCCTGGAGAAGGTTTTAGAGTTTTGTTTGTGTTTAGATTAAATTTGAATGGTAAGTTAAGATTTATGGTGAAAAGTGTGTAGAATGTTTTATTTACTTTCTCAAAGCTTATGAATAAAAGCAACATCTGAACTTGATCTTTGGGAACCAACCAAATTTAGGAAATGTGGTATAATTCTATTTTAATTGACTCCCTTAATTGCATCTTACTTCTGTTTATTTGCAAGTTGTATGTTTAAAACATTAACATATTTAGTACCCTGTTATTGGATATATTTAACTTTCTACTACAATCATACTTTCAGATTTTTTGAACTCTGAATACAGGAGCAAACTAAGACCTGACTTTGCTTAAGGTACTTGGAATGAGTATACTCTGATGGTTTTTATTACATGAAACACGCCTCTGGTTTACTTCAGAGTAAATGTTTCTAAGAAGTAGGCATTTTTTGGTTTCTGAGGTGGACCATTTACTTATTTATTCATCCATTTATTTACAAGTTTTTTGAAAAATATTGGTCAGGGGCTAAGTGCAACTCTGTGGTAGAACAAGGCCCTGGCTTGGATTTCCAGCACCATAAAACAACGACAACAACAACAACAAACTATCACGTTTATGCTGTGTGCCAGGAATGACTGTGGTAGATAAAACAAACATTTCTTACCCTCAGAGGAACTTTGAATGTGGCAGAGGGGATAGCTATGAAAGTACATGCAACCTCAGCTCCACATACTGTGGAACCCTATTGCCAGAGTTTAACTTGCACAGAGTATTGTCCAATGACTTCCTGAGGTAAGTAGCAGCCTTGCCTCCATATCCTTCAGTTGGCCAGATGTAGGTTTTAGAAAAGTGGCTAAGAATATTCTAGGCATTGGAATAGCATTGGCTTAAAAACAAAACAAAACAAAATAAACCAGAGTTAATAGAGAACTTGGCACAGGATACTAACTACTTTGTTAAAACCTTAGGCAAGTAGAATTCATATAACTACAACTCTTACTTCAGGCCAGAAAAAAAACCATATTTTACTTGATGAGCATGTGATAAATGTAGTGTTGATTTTCTTTACCTCTATTATAGAAATGCTAATTTATTGTTAGAAAGTTTGAATTTGGCATTTTAGACCAATTTTCTCTGAGATACCTTCTTGTGGAATAAAATTAGAAATGAATCTCCATTATATCTGGACAAATAAACCATAACATGACTTAGATGTTTTATGGTTGACCATGAAACTGAAGGTGGATGCTAGTATTGTTCTATGTTAATAAAATAGTAAGATTAATTACACTATTTTAAAAACAGTGCCTGCATTTCTCTAAAAGCTTGTATCTGGGACTTTTGTTAAATAAAAGAATTATATCTCTCCATTACATATGTAATTAAGGAAGAATTTTCTTAGTAATGTGGAATACATGTGGAAGAGTAGAAGTTGGTGGAGTTAAGAATCAAAATAAAAATGGAATTGTTTCTTAGGTAAGCATATTTTTTAAAGGTGCCATGAGAGTTGGTTCTGGCAGAAACAGGTAGAGAGTCAACACCAGGAACCATCTGGTGCTCTTCTAAGGTTGAGTCCTATTGTCTTCATCAGTTCATTTTGTGGCTAGCTTAGTTTCTAATGTATCATAGATGCTCAATAAATATATTAAAAATAAAATACTTTATTGGAAAAGTTCTGTTGAGATATAATCCATATACCATGCAATTCACCACTTGTTACTTTTATTGGTTTCAATGTTTTTATAAGAGCAGAAAACTTCGTACATGTAGTAAAAACATTGCAATTTATAACACAGAATAGGCTTGAATTCAAGTTGGAGTGTTTCAGGCAGTATTTTGGGGGGTTGCCCATGATTATGTAAAAATATCTTTAGAGAAGAATTGTAAGCGTAAAAAATACTACTTTACTAGTGAGCCCCAGTGATCATTATGATCAGAGTATTATGCTTGTACAGCAAGCACTTCCACCATTGGGTCATCTCCACAGACCTGCAGTATTATCTTTTTATTAAAAAATTACTGATAATTTTCATATTATGTACATAATGTATTTAGATCATCCCCTTCTTTATCTTCTTTTGTCCTCTTCTCTGGTGTCCCTTCCACTGAATCCTTTCTTTCTAGTTAGAAACTAGTCCCTCTTCTATTTTGATGTCTCTTTTCTCCCCTCATCCATCCAAGATGAAATGTTGATGGGCTCACAATTATGCAGGTAATGACCATTGCAACAGCCACTTCATGTCTGGAAGAGAGTTTCAAAGCAGTCCTACCCGTCCTCTGGTGCTTACATTCTTTGTACCCTACTTCTACAAAGTTCTCTGAACCTTGGAGGATATGATAGAGATAATTCGGACTGAGCACTCAAAAGTTACTGATTCTGGGCTTGAGGGATGCCTTAACGGTTAAGGTGTTTACCATCAAAGCCAAAGGACCCAGGTTCAATTCCTCAGGACCCACGTAAGCCAGATGTGCAAGGTAGCACATGCGTATGGAGTTTGTTTGCAGTGGCTGGGGCCCCTGGCACGCCCATTCTCTCTGTGTGTCTCTCTCCTTCTCTCTCTCTGACTCTCTCAAATAAATAAATAAAACTTTAAAAAAATTAAAAAGTTACTGATTCTCAGCAGTTTTGAGTATCCTCATTAGTTACTACCATCTATGAAAAGAAACTTCTCTGACCAAAGGTAAGAAAAGCACTAATCTATAGGCATAAACTATAAATACTTAGAGGGCAACTTGATGGGTACAACATACCCATTTAACTAAACAATAATAGTCTGAACTGTTGCCTGTAACTATTCCTCTCTCAATTTGGCTAAGGTTTCTTTCCATTGGTCTTGGTTTCCATGACTAACTTCACTAATACATTTCTATTGCGTTTTCATCACATCATTTCAAATTTGAAATTAAGTGTTTCATTATTTGTATTTTCCTTCTTTAAACTGAATGGATGGATTGGTTTGTACTGTTTATTATAATTAAGGGACAGTTTTAAAGTTATCCATTGATCTAAATTTGGATATTTCTAAAGTGTTTTTGAATTACCATTGTTTTTCTTTCTGTGTCTGTTTTATTTCTTAAATTATTTTTATTGCTTTTGCTTTTAGCTAGTTGATTCTATCTTTATTTAATTTTTTTGTACGTGTGATGTGCATGTATATATGTATGTTCATATGTGTGTACATGGAGACCATAGGTTTATATTGGGTGACTGAGGAAGCTCAGTCTTGCTTTTACTTTGTCTTTTGTTGTTGTTTCGAGGTAGGCTCTCACACTAGCTCAGGCTGACCTGGAATTCACTATGTAGTCTCAGGGTGGCCTTGAACTCATGGCACTTCTCCTACCTCTGCCTCCCTAGTGGAGTGCTGGGATTAAGGGCATGTGCCACCTTGCCCAGCTTACTTTATCTTTTTACGTAAGGACTCTCACTGAATCTAGAGCTCATGGACTCATGGACTAGCTAGTTTGCAAGCCCTATGGGATCTGCCTGTTTTCACCTCCCCAGTGCTGGTGATACTGGTGTCTGACACCACACCCAGAATTTCATCTGTGTACTAGGGATGAAACTCAGGTTCCTAATGGGCCTCCCTAGCCCCAGTTGATTATATCTTTAAAATCTATTAACCATCCAAAATACTTTTAATACATAATTAAACAAATCATGTTATGTATTCTTATAGCCATGTTTTTAAAACTTGAGCATGCATGAGAATCACTAAAATATGTTTTTCTTTTTGGTTGGGTGCCAGGGCTCAAACTCAGCACATGCTGCGCAAGTACTTTAGCACTGAGCTATGTCTTCATTTCTTACCCGTATTGTTTCATCACAGATTGCTAGAACATACCGTCATATTTGTTTCCATAATTCTGTGCTACTGGCCTGAGAATTTTCTCCCCCCATGTGTGTGTATACATGACATGTGGTGTGGTGTATCCGTGTGTGTGTGAAGATAGGTGCTCTGTATGGGGGGGGGGGCAGAGGCCAGAGAAGAACTTCAGGTGTCCATTACTGCTCATCTGCATACATACTTGAGATGGCATTTCTCCCTCAGTCTGAGGCTGCAGTATTTGGTCAGTGAGTTGCAGTCATTTTCTGGTCTCTGTATCCAACCCCCAGGACTGGGGTTATAGATTTGTGTGACCATGCCTAGGTTTTTACATGGATGCTGGTGAGTTGAATTCTAGCTATCTCAAGCCCTCTCAGGCCCTCGTGCTTAAGCCTTAACCACTGAACAGTCTTGCCAGCCAGAGAGAATTTGTATTTCTATCCATGTCTTAAACAATGATGTTATTGCTGGTTCTCCTTCCATACTCAGGGCCCTGGCATAGAAAGCCAAGTGCTCTACCACTGCGTTACTCATACCATTCCCTGAAAATAACTTGTAAAAGAACATAGGAATAATTTCAGACTGTCTGTAATTGTTATTATTTACACTTCTTTTTGTTTTTCAATAGTATATAAAGCATATGACTGATCATTTTATTTTTTTATCAGACCTAACATTGATTTGAAAAACAAGCTCTTTATTTTAAGCAAAATATAGCAAGGCTACTCTTATGCTGAAGACTGGTAAGCAAGATGTCCATAGGCCAACTTGAACATCTTGAATTATTCCACCCAAGATAAGCTTCCTTAAATTTCTTATACTCTTGTTTTTCTTTCAGGAAAAGAATGATTTCCCCCTGCTCCACCTGATTCTAGTCCTTTAGAGATACAGCACATTTCAATAGTCACCATATTTACAGATAATCTCAATTAAAAATACCTCAAATGTTTTTAGTAAACATTCAAAATAGTTTTTTGTTGTTTGTTTTTTTTTGTTTGTTTGTTTTGTTTTTTGAGGTAGGGTCTCCCTCTAGCTTAGGCTGACCTGGAATTCACAATGTAGTCTCAGGGTGGCCTTGAACTCATGGCGATCCTCCTGCCTCTGCCTCCCGAGTGCTGGGATTAAAGGCATGAGCCACCATGCCTGGCCTCAAAATAGTTTTAATAGTGGCGTTATTTTAAGTTTTTATCACAGTGTGGTTTTAAAACATGAGTGAAGAAACAAATATTGAAATTATAGGTTGTCTAGATGGCATTGGAACTCAGAGCTACCAAGCAGATAATTACCTATATGTCAGACTTGCTAGAATATAAGCCTCAACCCAGAATAAAAAAGAGGGGACAGAGGGCTGGAGAGATCTCTCAGCATTTAAGACACTTGTCTACGAAGCCTAAGGACCTAGGTTTGATTACCCAATACCCACATAAGAGAGATATCCAAGGTGATGCATGAGTCTGGAGTTTGTTTGCAGTGGTTAGAGGTCCTGGCATGCCCATTCTCTCTTTTTCTCTCACTCTCTCTTTCTCAAATACATAAATAAAATATTTAAAAAAGAGGTAAGAGAGACATTTTAAGACAGTGGGAATCAGAACTTGTATTAGATAAATTTGGTTCATGGATTCAGGTTCAGTTCAGTGTGCAGCTTAAGTTCCTTAACAACTCAAGCTAGTAGTCATTGTACTTATTAGCGTACTGGCAATTTGGACCTTTGGGTTTGAAATTCTATTTGACAGCTGAGGGGGTAGAATATAAAGCCTGCAGCTGGCTGGCAGCCGTATTATTTGTGTTTGAATAGAAAGGATATAGTGTTAGTAAATGCACATGAGGAAAATGGCTTTTGTGGCTAATCGTTTGCTATGCAGATGTGTAAAAAGGTGAGGCTGAAGTAAGGCAGCAGCTGATAAGAACATACACAGAGTGAGATGAGCAGTAAGTTTCCTTCAAGCACCTCTGACTCTCATATTTAGACTCGGTACAAAGGCTGCTACTTTAGCAGAAGGTGCTTCATTTATTATAGAGACAATCCCTCATTCACAGAGGCAGTCACAGTCAGTTGGAATTTAAAATCTTTTTTTAGGAAGCCTTTTGGACTATAGCTTTTTTTTTTTATTGCACTGCCCCTTAACCTGTTTTTTGATGGTAAAAATCTCAAGAGAATAAGGAAGTGGTATGACACAGAAACCACTTTCCCAAAGTGTTCCCTCTTGAAAAAATGGACATGGGTGTATATTTCAGAAGTAAGGTGATAGGTGGAAGGATTTTTGTTGAGAGTGACAGACAGACATAGTGAACAAAGTTTAGCTTAAATCCTTTCATTGATAATGGAAAGTCTTAAGCCTTCATATGGCACTGCCACATTCCACGTTCAACTCACTGTCTGATCCAGAGCTCAGTAGATTGTACCAGTGTGTGTGTGTGTGTGTGTGTGTGTACAGTGTAAACATTTTATGAACTGCAGTGTCTGATCCATCCGTCTGTCTGGGCAAGAATGTCCCCTGATAGTAAAAAGAACAGCAATCAGGACAGAATTGGTCAATGTGGCATGTCTAATGGTGGGAAGATATTTGAAGGACTCGCTATAGACACAATAGTCTCTCTAAATAGCCTCTTTGCACCCAGAGTCTTATTGCAAACAGGTTCATTAAGGAGAGACATTCTGACACACAGCATCACAGTAATGAAAGTAGCTCTGTTTCTCTAATATTGTATCTTGCCACTTCAGTTATGCTGCCTTGTACAAGATTTCCCTTGTGTTGTTGTATATTTCTCCAGAAAAAGAATCAGTCTTCATAGAATATACAATTATTTTGTACAGGAATGTATAACTCATACCTAAGATCCAGTCTTCTCTGTTTATGTGCACTAGTGCAAAAATAATTGGCAAACACATCTTCCAGACCAAAAGATTCCAACACCTTCAATTTGTTGGGCTAGAAGACGTTGAACCTGAGTTACAATAAACTTTAAAAATTTGTAATGTTCAAAATGGATTTGTGATAAATCATAAAAGAAAAAAATATTAGTACAGTTTCCCAGGAGGTATAATTCCACTCCCCTAGGGTTTTAGCACACTCTATATAGTGTCTGTTCAACAAGGGGGAGAATGCAAAAAGTGTTCATCTGCTAAGCTTTACATATAACTACTATATGATGACTCTAGCTATTGGATTTTTCTCCTTGCTAATGTACAGCATGAACATTATGAACAAGGAAAAAAAGGTTATATTGGTTTAAAAGTGGATATGGAAAATTTAATGTGCTCAAGTGGGAACAATGGCATATTAAAAAAAAACACTCATGACACAGATCTAATAATTCACTTGCCCCTGTAGGAGAAGGGTATCAGCTCTGATACTGGCTCATAGTTTATTTTTATATACACCCTTGGTCCCTGCAGTATACCCCGTGTGTGGGTTCCAGAGAAAAGAAAGAAAATAACCTGTAGGGAAATCAGCCTGGAAACCTTTCATTAAATACATTGTACTTTCTATTGTGTCGTCCACAGAATCTTCAAGAAATAAAGAATGGAGAAACCTGTTATCAGTCTGCATGTGTGAAATATTATATTTGAATACTATCATTTGTTTTAAGATTAAGGCTGAGGCTGCAGTCATATTAGTTATTATTCACTTACATCTGTAGATAATACAACAGGGATTTAAACATTCTTTATACGTTTCTAGTCCCTACCACCTTCCCTGCCCCAGCCCCCAAGGACAAAGATGCTACTTTATCCTAAAACTGTGCTGGCTAAAATATTTTCATGATTGAAAATGTTGCCTGTTAATAGAAGATTTGGGTGGAAAATGTTGCCTGTTAATAGAAGATTTGGGTGGAGGGTAAACACTTAAAATCCTCAATATTTGTAAATTTATCTGTAATTTAGCAAAAGATAAATTTCTAGGGAACATTGAAGTGTTAAATACATTCTTTCATGTGAAAAATACCCCACAGTAGGAATGTAACTGTGAGTAGTGACACTTTTACCATATTGAATATCCTTTGAAGTAAGCCTTTGTCTTGTCATTATAGTTCATGTATTGCTGTTGGTGGGCTTTTAAAATCTGTAAATGTCTTCCCTTTTTTGCTGACTGTCAAGCTGACTGCGACACATAGTCTACTTATATTTGTAGCTGTTGCTTGGACAAAATGAACACACACTTTAAAACTAAACCTTGGGTGCCATATAGCAGTATTTAATGAACTTCCGGAATGGCAGATATTAAGATTTCAGTTTTGATCTCTTATACCTGGGAGCACATTGTTTTACACAGTATGTTGAAAGATTTATTGTTTCTAAAGTAGCTTGTGTTGAAAACCTTGTTTTAAGAATAGAGAACTGTAGTTCTATCAGTCTTCAAATTGATACCATTTTTCATACCTGTTAGACTCAATGCCACCTCTGGGCCTGAGGACAGATGCAGCACATTCCACTCCAGATTAAGTCACCTACTAAGAAAGAAGCTCTTGAGAGAACTGGGATGGGATTTGGGAATTGGGATGAATTCTTAGGTGGAACTTCTCAAGTAAATGGGCCCTGGGCTAAGAGCCACCATTCTCACTGAGGACTAGTTTCTCAGAGGTGGTTGAGGATTCCTGTGGAACATTTCTATCTTGGCTCCTTTCCCATTTCAGGTCTTCCTCTACAGTTAGATTTTTCAGTCATAAGACTGTGTTCATTTAGAGTTGTTGATGTCATTTACTATTATGATTTGGGAAAAAAAAACATTTGATAACAGTGGATATTTTAAAAAGCATCCTTGTGGCAGGAGTGATTGCTCAGTAGGTAAAAGCTCTTACTTGCAAAGCCTGCTGGCTCAGGTTCAATTCCATAGTACCCACAGAAAGCCAGATACAAAGTAGTGCATGCCTGTGGCATTTGTTTACAGAAGCAAGAGACCCTGGCATGCACATGTGCATGCACACACATGTGCATGTGTGCAAATAAACTTTAAAAATAAATTTTTAAAGAAAGCATCCTATTTTTCCAAGGAGGGTGAGTTCTGGGGAGAGGTTTTCCAGAACCACTCAATATTTTGCTTTGTCTTAGTTGAGGCATGCAGACAGCCTACCCCTGTGAGCTTGCAGGATTGGTCTTGATCCTAAAGGTCACAGTGGGTAGGCACTAATGTTAGTTCTTCATACTACTAAAGTATACATCCTCCTGACAGGGCATGAGTTAGGTGCCTTTGCTCTTGATGTATCTGGAAGAAATGATCTTCCAGGTACTAGCCAAGACTGCCGGGCTCGAATTCATTCAGGGTCAGCTAATTCACTGAATGACTGCTAGGACTATAGGCATACATCCCCTGCAGCCCCCATTTCCAGGGTCTGTGTATGTTGCTGAAGGTTCTAGTTTCCTACTTTCCTATAGAGCTTTTCATATGCTACAGTACTTACTGAGAGAAAGCTTTATAGGGTACTTGGCACTTCACAGGGTTTTCTCAGGGATCTGTAAATGTACACCAATATGAATTTCATAATTGGTGAGAATCTTACTATCAGATGCTTATTGTATGCCAAGAATTCTGACTCTATCTGATCTTTGCCTTCATCTGGTGAACTGGGATTAGTTTTTCTGGCTTTCAGTTGAGGAAACTGGGACAGGGGCAAGGGGCAGGTGGCACTGGCTTTCAGATGCAGGTCTTATCTTTTTCCCAAGTTCAAGTTTGTAGCTATTCTTTGACATCATACCCCCTAAACTATGGTCTTACTGAGCCTCACCCTTGTTTTCCATGGCTTTCATGTCTGTACAACGATTACTTCTAAAATTTGGGGTGCTCATCCCCTGCCCTGCCACCTGCTCTTAGGTGACTGCCTTAGTCTTTCCTTGAATGAGTGATATGTCTGCTACCAACAGAGTGGATAATGATTCCTCTTTGTCAACCTCGTGTGAAAAATAAGAGAAGATGTTAATCTCTGAAAAAATGTTGTTTTTTGGACACCTGCTTTATGCCAGAACTGTGGTAAGGCCTTCATTATATCAGTGGCACCGACAAAGTGCCCTGTCCTTGGGAGGACTGCACACCTGTGCCCATGTCCAGATGAAATTAACACAGTTACTTAGTTTTGTGCTTCATGTCTACGCTCTTATGTATACATGAAGATACCATTAACTTTGATTTCAAGCTTAAGTTGAGGCTTTAGTTGGTAATAGACTTTCCATGGCCCTACTGATGCTTCAAGAAAGCTCTCTTGTATTGCTCAGATACAGAGCATTTCACCAATGGACCCATTTCATGGGTCTGAAAGGCAGAGATTAGCTTGTCCTGCCTTCTCACTTTCTCCTGTGATCATGCAGGTTTTGTTTCTTAGTTTTTTTCTGTTTTGCTTTTGGCCTTTCTCTGAATTATGAGCCCAATTTAACACCTCCTTCAGATTATAACTCAATCTTTTCTGCTTCAAGTCATACCCATAATTTAATAAATTTTATTTTAAAGGATTTATTTCAGTACTGTAGTTGTTTGCATAGGGAATTATTTCATTTCTTGAACTAGGCTACTTTTCCAACCATCTAGTGTCCATCTTAAGCACATACCTACTTTCAAATGTGTGCTATATTAATTTTATTTTTTCTTTCTTTTTCTCTGGACTGACTCATTCTTTGCTTTCATCTCTTTGCTTATCATTTTTACTTATTGTAGCTACATTTTCAGATGGCCTATTAAACTAGATACATTTGAAAGTAAGCACATATTGCTGTTTCTTGTTAAAATTCTCCATTGTTTGCATTCAAACATGTCAGCCTCTATTCCTTGAAAATACTTGCCACTTTTTACTGGAAGGAGTCCTGAGTAGTAGGAAGATCTCTTCTGTAATAGATTCCTTGGCATCTCTAATTACTTACCTACCTTCATTGCTACCACCTGGTATAGTTTTTTTTTTTTTTTTTGTAGTTTTAGGCAAGCCCAGCAGACTGGCTTATTTTATGAGAGAGTGCACATGCATGAGAGAGAGAGAGAGAATATATTGGTTTGTCATGGCCTCTAGCCACTGTAATCAAACTCTAGACATTTGTGCCACCTTGTGTATATATGCAACCTTGTGCATATGTCACCTTGTGAATTTAGTTTACATGGGATCTAGGGAGTGGAACATGGGTTCTTAGGCTTCTCAGGCAAGAGCCTTAACTGCTAAGCCATCTCTCTAACTCTGGTATAGATTTTTTTTTACTAACTTCCTGGCCTAAATCACCTTACCAGTCCTTTCTATCACTTCTGAGTTAGTAATAATATTTAGATTGTGTCACTTCTTAAGTTTTAAAATACAATGTGATCTTTAAAGACTTAGGTGTTTACTAGTGAAGTGATACTATGTCTGGAATTTATTAAAATTTTTCCAGAGGCAGAGAGAGGTAAAGATAATTTGTGGTAGTGCATTTGTGGAATGATTTTGACCATGTCCACATAATTGTCAAACCTGGGTAATTAGGCTCACAGGTGTTACAAAGCTACTTAAATTTGGATATGCTTGGAAACTCAACAATTAATGTTTAAAAAATGATTAAACAGCACTTTTGGCTTTACATTGTCTGTAGATAATATGTGAACTTTTTGGCAGAGCACACATCATTCTCATAGTCTACTTCCTCTGTGACCATTTCTTTTTTTTTTAATTTTTTTGTTTATTTATTTTTTTCTTAATTTTTATTAACATTTTCCATGATTATAAAAATGGTGCTACCCTCCCTCCCCCCACTTTCCCCTTTGAAATTCCATTCTCCATGATATTATTTATATGTAAGTAGAAGAATAGATTAACGGGGGTGAAAAGGCCCAAAGTGAGGTCAGGGGAAGAGATTTAGTAAAGGAAAGGTGGAGGGAGGGCTAATCAAAATCTAAGAGGATGCAAATAAATCATATGGAATCCTCTGGTTTTGGACAATGGAACACTCAGGAGCCATAGATCGTTGTTAGAAAATTTTCAGTGCCAGGGATGGGATACCTCCAGTGAGTTGTTGGCCAGGGAGGTTCCTGATGCCCCCAAAACATTATAGGCCATTGCCGATGCCCTTGGTTTCCCACCAGGAATAGATGGTAAGACCCTATTGCTGAAGACTCCACATACTTGGGTGGCAAGGCCACTGAGAAATTCTGCTGGAACTGAGCTGATAACCTCCTCCATGTAGACCAGCTGAGAGAAAGCTGGAAGAAGCCATTCTACATTTAGTTCAATGGGAGAGAGATATCACCAGTGAAGATACTCAACAGTGGACACTGCAAGCCTTATAATTGACCAGCCAGGCCAAATGAGCCAACAAGTGCAATAGTGGCACATCTGTCCTGGTGGAAACCAACTGCCCTCTGTGACCATTTCCATGCTCAGTATTAATCTCAGCCCTGTAAGTAAATCCTTCCTGGCCTAGTTGGCTGAATTTGAGTCTTCTCGTATCTCTTAACATGTACTATCCTTATAGCCTATCATGTTGCTATATTTTTTCCCTTGTCTTTGGAGGCACCTGTTTTCTCCATTGTAGAGGAATGACCATACCCTGAAGATTTCCTCTCACACTACAATTTTTCAGTTCAGGTAATATTGCACGTCTACTGCTGTGTCCGGTACTTGCAGAGTGCTTGAGATTTGGTGGAATAGTTATTTTCAATGCAAGGTGGATTTGGATTGACCTTGGAGATGCATGCCACCCTTTTCTGCATTCCTCTGGGATTGTTTCAGTGCTGAGGAGGCTCTGGGTTTAATCTTCCCTATAGACAAGCAAACAAACAAATAAGCAAATACTAGACTTCTTTGGGACTAAAATACATATTGTATAGGGATGCCAAAGTAAACAGTGTTAAACAAGTCAGATAATTATCAGCATGTCAACATCAAACTGTTTGCTTAGCTTTTGTCTCTTTATAACAGTGAAATGTAAAACTACTAGGCTCCATATGTACACCTGTGATGTTGTTCATCTCTGGCTGGGTCCATATTTATTTTTTAAAACTTTCTGGGGGAGTTGATTTTTTGCCACTGCAAATTTGTGTGAGAAGAGCAAAGTAACCTTCCTTTTCTACTGTTCTAACACATTCCACTTCTTTCTGGTGACTTGATTCCAAATTCCCAATAGAACTTGAGCCCTGAGGTAAAAGTATAAAATGTTTAAAAGATATGAGGAATGAAGTGATTTTTGTGGCCTGGAGAAGCAAAGACCAAGGTACAAGTTAATCACTGTTTCCAAACACATGAAATAATTTTACATGGAAGGTGGTGCCAGCTGTTAGCTATTTGAGTGAAAATAAACAAAAGGACTTGGGTTGCAGCTGGAGGGATTCTAGTTAGATAGAAATTTTTCATTAGTGGTTCTGGGTGGGAACTGAGTTCCCATCCCAGTAGATTGTTGACTTAGGTCCAGATTGGAGGGCAGTGGGGTGGATTTCAGGAATTTAAGCAGCCTGAAAATCAAGCTTCATGATTAAAAAATAGGCAGCTGTGAATGTCTTCCGTGCTCCGAGCAGCGGAATGAGGATTCCCCTCAACCCTCCCACCTTCGCCCAAGTTGAAAGAAATTAACCTCAATTAACGGAAATAGTGATGGATCACTACAGAGATAAATATGATATATCACATAGGAAAAACTACATTAAAAGAACATTAAAGTTGGTACAGAAAGCTCAAAAAAGTGAAGAAATTCACTGTTAAGGTTGAAAAGTGATACCGTTTACATCTTTGCTAATATGTAGACCTAACAGGACACATTAACAAATTATGAGTATGCTCTGTTGTGCTAAAAAGTAGGCTTTTGGACTTAACACACTATGCTTAATACACAGCTTCATTGCTTGGCTTTAATTAAGGCATCATCCATGAATGATTATAGCCCATGGAGAAAAAGCTGTTCCTTTACCATAAGAGTTTGTTGTGTGCTTTAATATTTAGGTATGGAAGAGCCAGGTGGTGACTCTGGTTGTACTTTTCAGTATCTGAGCTATTTCTGAAGTCAAGAGTTTCTTTTGGAAGGTTGTTGGACTACTGCATTTTAAACGTTGACTAACCTATTAGTTATGTAATAATTAATTTTTAATATTTTGTTGCCATTTGTGTGTAGGAAACCTAATTTTTTAATTTATTCATCCCAGGGACTTTTGTTGTTGTTGTTTTTGCAGTACAAGGATACATTAAAATTTCTCTTGTATATTTTAAGCAAATTATGATTGTATGCTAGGGCCCTTCTGCAGAATCAAATTCAATCACATTTTGAATTTACAAAATCACATTGTAACAGTAGGAAACTTCCTCTGATTGCTTTAAGATTTTACCTAAGATTTTTCAGTTTATTGTGTGCTTTTTAGTGTGTGTGTTTGCCCTATTGGGGACAAAGATCAACCCAAAGGGTCTGGAACACTATTTTTTTCGTGTAGGATATAATCAAATATTTGTGTATAATATATCTTCAATAATTTAAAAGCTGATCCTTAGTTGTTTTAATCCCCTTGCTAACTCCAAATGGTTGTTAGTTCTTTAAATCAAGAGTCAAGATGGAATATATCACCTTCCAAAAATCACTGTGCCCAAGTAGATTTCGTATGCTTCTTGGAGACACAGACAGCCTTCCCTCCATTTTTCCTCTCCTTCCCTTTCCATTTCTACTCCCTTTCCCTTCTTCTCTTTTCCTGTCTCCTCCAATTCCAGCCACCTTCTTTGTGTCAGGTGTTTTTTTGAAGGGAGGGGAGAAGGGAGTACGTGGAGGAGTAATTTTGAGTTCCTTCATTGAATATAAGTTCTTTGGGGGGGGGGGGAAGGAGACAAAACTAGCCTGGTTACAAAATCTTTCAACTGTGCAAAGCATAGTGAATTTAGCAATTTCAGATACTGTTAGCCAGCTTTTTGTTACGCTAACAAATACCTGAGTTAATCAGCTTAGAAAGATTAAAGGTTTATTTTGGCTAATGGTTTCAGTCCAGGGTCATTTGGCTCTGTTACTTTGGGGCTATGGTAAAATAGTACACATTGTATACTAGAGGAGGTCTGTTCATCTCAAGGAGCCAAGAAGCAAAAAGAGACAGAAAAAGGCTAGCCTTTCAGTGTCACCTTCAAGGGTCCAACCCCAGTGGCCTCACATCCTCTCACGAAGTCCTATTCCTTCCTCACAGCACTACAGGTTGACCACTTAACATGTGGTCTTTTGGGGACATTTATGATTCAAGCTGTAGTACATGGGAAAAAAAATCTTAGAAAGTGTTTTTACTTAAAGTGGAAAGAGGGCTGGAGAGATGGCTTAGCGGTTAAGCGCTTGCCTGTGAAGCCTAAGGACCCCAGTTCGAGGCTTGATTCCCCAGGACCCACGTTAGCCAGATACACAAGGGGGTGCACGCATCTGGAGTTCTGTTTGTAGTGGCTAGAATCCCTGGCACGCCCATTCCCTCTCTCTGTGTCTCTCTATCTGCCTCTTTCTCTGTGTCTGTCGCTCTCAAATAAATAAATTAAAAATGAAGAAAAAAATTAAAAAAATAAAGTGGAAAGAAAGTGAATTTTCTTGTTTAAAAGGACTATATATATGCAAATTGGGTGTGGTGATACTCGTCTTTAATCCCAGCACTGTGGGGGGGGGGGGAGTAGAGGTAGGAGGATTGTCATGAGTTTGAGGCAACCCTGAGACTACATACTGAGTTCCAGGTCAGCGTGGGCTAGAGTGAGACCCTATCTTGAAAAAAAATATTGTAAACAGTTTAATAAAATGTCAACATATCTACTCCTGCATTAAATGAGTTAAAATGTTTTACTTATAATTTTGAGGAATGAGATATAAACTACAGTTATTTATATTAGCTTTCTTTTTTGTTATATTAAAGTGAGTCTTGTAAAGGGCCAATGGAATTGCCCTAAGTGAAATGATGACTAGCCAGTGCCATTCCTGGCATACTGACCTAAGTAATAATTTGGATACATGACAGGAGATACACTCATAGTCTCTCCTCATAGGTTTTAGGTTGATGAGTGAGTTTGTGTTTCTGACTAGTTATCAAAAGTTCAGGAGGACAAAAAATTACAAATTAAAGTCATATTTTCCTGATATCCAATTTGGTGCATTGCACATAGACTCTGTTAACACAGAAAACAAAATCTCTGTGTCTGTTAGAGTTTTAAATGCAACATAAATGTTATGCAGCACTTTAAGTGTGCAGGCATGTTTGAAAACACAGTATTATATGGAAGCAATTACTGGCATTGACTGAGCCACACACCCCAAGAATGGGATGGAGCCCAAAAAAACCAAAGGTTTCTAAACAGAATTACTTTCGTGTGGGTGGGAAAGAGAGCAAAGTTAAGTTTTATTAGGAACCAATCCCAGTTTTATTTTAATTCTGATCACATACTTGGTTACTTAAATAAATCAATGATAAAGGGACTTCATGTTGGGGTTAATTTACTCTTCCTCTTTGCTTTAGTGACTGGTATTTACAGATACAAACATGAACAAGACCAGTGCATATAAGAGCTCTGCCATTTCCCAGCACTGGCCCTTATTTTAAAGATGATGGGTATCGCCCACTGTGACATGCTACTTGAGTGTTCTTTTGCTGGGTGTGTTGTAGTCATGGTTAACAGATGCAGGAAGGTTAGATGTTATCTTGGAAGTAACAGGCTTTGTAGTTTTCTTCCACTCCCCATAGGCAGAAGACTCCAAACCTAGATTCATTCTCCTTTCTGTCCCCAGTGCTACCCATTTTATTTGTTCCCTAACTTTACATCAAATTACTCAAATCATATTGAGGATATTTTCCATTAGAATGTTTTAAATTTTTTCATTTTTATTTACTTATTTGAGAGGAAAACAGAAAAAGGGGGAAAGAGAGGGAAGAAGAAACAGAAAGAGAATGGGTGTGCCAGGGCCTCCAGCTGCTGCACATGAACTCAGATGTATGCATCACCTTATGAATCTGGCTTACCTGGGTCCTAGGGAATTGAATCTGGATCCTCTGGCTTGCAGACAAGTGCCTTAGCCACTAAACCATCTCTCCAGCCCTCCAATGGAATATTTGAGGGTGTGGATTTAACAATGGAAAGGAAAGGAAGTTGTTTTCATAAAAATCATTGACGATTTGGGGGTTTCTTTGTCCACTGATAACAAGGTGATGTGGTTTTCTGTTTTGAAGCCAGTAGCACTTCTCATTTGGGTTCTACTGAAGGTTGAACCTAGGGATCTTCTAGGCAGCCCAGGGGCTCACAGTCTGTTAATTGGTATCGGAATATCACTGTATTGTGAGTGACACTTGGTCAAGTCACTCAACCTTTCTTTGTTATTTTTTGTTATGTAGACTGGAAATGATAATATCTGCCTTTGATCTCACAGGAATGCTTCCATCCATTAGTGTCATTAAGTCACTTTAAGTGAGGTATAAGGCATCAGATGTGGGGTATCTTCACCCTTGTTATCATTAGTGTTGCTTCAATACAGTGCCATATACAGAGGGGGCACCTTTTAATCCTAAATAATCAAGTCTTAGAATACGTGTTGTGAACTTGAAGAATTGTCAAAGGACCTTAAGAGGTAAGGTTTTCTTTCTTAAGCTCAGGCTGTTTTCCTCCCTGCCTCCAGTAGTTTGGGGAGTACGAAATCAAATCAAAACCAAGAACAGAAAAATGAAATAACTGTGGTTTACTGCCAACTGTTTTCCTAGGACAGGGTGATCATGTTGAGTTTCCTGAAGTGTAATGGGTCAGATGTTGACTGCCTCCATGTTCCTTCTCCTGTGTGAAATGAATATTCAGGGATTTTAAAGTAGAGGGTGGACTTTGATTAATTGTCACTTGAGTTTTCTGTCTTTAAAATAATTTCTCTAGGAAAGAGAAAAATGAGAATAGAGTGGGTAAAGATCTCTGTCTTTGGAAGTTGTTCAAAGGCATTTTCTATAAGCCGATTGTATTTCCTTGATCAGCCCTTTCTGGCATTTTGTCTTGAATATTTCCTTTCTCACACCTCATATAGTATTCCAGAAGGTGATACACTTCCATATGGCCTCACATGGCACTAACTTGATGATGTCCATGAAAACGTAGAAGATGTAGCTCTCCCACAGGGGAGGTTTGCTTCCTGGAATCACAGCTCTTTTGATCTCACAAATGCCAAATAACCTAACCTTCCCTTTATTTATCTTAACTTTCTGACTCTGACGATGATGACTATTGGTTCTCTGTGGTGAAGAGATTTTGCATGTTTAGCCTTCCTAATCTTGGATTCTGAGTTCTGTAAGGCTTATTTTTATTATGTTTCTTCTGAGTTGATTAGGCTCATATAGCCTCTACATGTGACTTGGCAGCACATCTAGTTTTGCTAGCTACAGAACACTCCTCAATCAGAGACTTTGTAGTTCGATAAAGCTTAAGACAGCTGATTGTCATGGCCTGAAATGTAAAATATTTTGGTTCATTGATGCAAAGAAGCCTTCAATCAGATGATTGGGAGAATTAAAAAGTCCTAAATAGATGTTGTCTAGTAAAAACATACCAACTCATCATCATGTATTAGTCAGTTCCCCTTTTTAAATTAAATATATATTTTATTGTTTTGTGTATGTGTGTGTACATCTGCATGTGCACATGCATCAGGCATGCGGATATCATGGTATGCATTTGGATGTCAAAGGACAACTTTCAGATCTTTGTAATTTCACTTCTCTTCAGGCAGAGTTTCTCTCAATCTTATTGTGCTGCTTTTCTTTATGTTGTGCTTACTGAGAGCTTCTGGGAAATACTATCTCCATCTCCCATGTTCTCTCACAGTGCTGAGTCCACCACAGCCTCCAACTTTAACATGGGGTCTGTGGATCCAACTCAGGTACTCAGCTTGAGTAATGAGGATTTTATCCACTGAGCTATCTCTCCCCAATTCTATTTGTTGGTTTTCTGACTTTTCTTTAATAATTGGAATTCTAAAGTTTTGACAAGTATGTTTTTCTATGAATGGGATTGTTTCATGTCTCCTTATATAAAAAACTGTTAGGGTCTAGCTGGATTTTCTGGTATTGATTTGTGTATGGAAAATGTTAGAGCATAGTCATGTACTTAATCCATGTTTGGGCAGGGATAAGACTGTTACATATAATGAGGATTATTATAGAAAATTGTCAATGTGTGATTGCTATAGGTATAATATTAATGTTTCAGAATCAGGAGTTAAATAAAGTTATCTAACAAATTGTAGCAGCTATTGATACCTGTATACATGGAGTATTTTTTTCTTCTGTTCACTTTCATACTCACATGTGAAAATTCTCTAGTATTGGTTATGGTTAAGGAACTTTTCAAATATATATATATATATATATATATATATATATATATATATATATATATAATTTATTTGAAAGAGAGATAGAAAGAGGGGTAGAGAGAGAGAATGGGTGCGCCAGGGCCTTCAGCCACTGTAAATGAACACCAGATACATGTACCACCTTGTGCATGTGGCTTGTGTGGGTCCTGGGAAATAAAACCTAGGTCCTTTGACTTTGCAGGCTAATGCCTTAACTGCTAAGCTATCTCTCTAGCCCTTAAGTAACTTTTAAAATTTAGTGTTATCTACTTTTATTTATTTGTGGCTTTAAAAAAGAGAGAGAGAGAGAGAGAGAGAGAATGGTATACCAGGGCCTCTAGCCCCTGCAAACAAAACCTGAACACTTGTGCCACCTTGTGCATATGGCTTATGTGGGTCCTGGGGAATTGAACCTGGGTCCTTTGTCTTCACAGGCAAATGCTTTAACCACTAAGCCATCTCTCCAGCCCTTTTGCTTTAAAAAAAAAAAAAGAACCACTTCAGCACACATTGTCTCCTCCCCATCTTCCCCCTCCCCAAATTCCATTTCAGCATCTTCATTCTCTGTTAGAATTCAAACATAGCTTGAGTAATTTCCCAGACCACCTTCTCCTCAGTGGTTAGATACACCTCTTTGGGAGTTCATAAATGACTTAATGGACAGTTCCAATTTTCTTTTATTTCCCACATGGTCAAACTGGGTTATTCTTGGAAGATGCCTCAGTACTGGTCGATGTTAGGGCTGTGAGAATGAATAGCCCGAGATTAGATAGTCAGACTTCAGTTTATCATGGATTGGACTATTCTCAATCTAGTCTTTTCTCTATTGCTTTTTCTTTTTGGCCTAAGAAACCTGTCAAAATTTTTGTCAACCCTCCCCCCAATATCATTAAATCATTAAGAAATAAAATTTTGTTTGGTATGGTTGAAGCCATTGTGAGATCTAAATATTTTCACCCTTTTGAGAATGCATAAATTAGTTCCAAAATGTGGATAGAGAAATTATTAAACAACTTCTCTAGCTATATTCCCTCTAATAATGAATATATTTTCTGAGAGTTACTAAAGAGTGATGGCATTTGGATAATTAATAGTTAACTTGAGAGGGCAATACTGAATTTCTTGTTATTACCTTGGTCTTAAAATGCAGCTGAATATTTAATGACATGTTGTTATGTTTGTTAGGTTACTTTCCTGTCCTTCATCCCTCCCCACCACCCCAACACACTCAGATGTACTAATGTAAAATTTTTTGTTATAGAAGTAATGCATTCTCATTGCAAACCAAAAAAAAAATTCAGAATATACTTAACTCATAATTTTTGACTCCAAAATTTGGGCAATTCTGTATTTTTTTTGTTATTTCTAGCCTTTACGGATTTAAACTATGTAATCATAAAAATGAATCCTAAGTAAATGATTAGGTTAAGAATATTGTCCTCTTGGGATGGATAAATTGCTCAGTGGCTAAGGTATTTGCTTGCAAAGCCTAACAACCCTCCCAGCAGTACCCATGTAAAGCCAGTTGCACAAAGTCGCACATACATCTGGAGTTCCTTTGCAGTGGCTAGAGGACCTAGCCTGCCCATTCTCTCTCCCAGTCTCTCTTCTCTCTATCGCTCTCCCTCTGTTTGCAAATAAATAAATAAAAATACTTTTGAAGAGAACACTGTTTTTAATTTTGTGTTTAACCTATACTAAGATTTCTTTCTCCCTCCCTGCCATATAGTAAGAAATATTGACATGTTGCATTCTATCAAATTGATAAAATTTCAGAGGAAATTTCAAAGGAAAACATTAGGAAAAGTCTATTTGGTGGTTTTTCTGTCTTAAAAACAACTAAACTTTCAATTAAAGGGCTTTCAAACGTCCATACAGGAAGAGTAGTGTCCCTGAACAACACAAGCAACAAGCATCAGGTGTGGTCCTTGACTTCTTTGTGGGGGGAAAAAAAAAAAAAACTTTTGTAACAAAACAAAAATACTAAATGCAATTCATGTAACTATCTCAATTCCATTTACTGAGGGTTTGCATTAAAGTCACATCTTTCTCATTGTTGAAGTGTGAGATTACAGCCAGCTGTTATAGTGCTGATGTGAAATGCATTTCTCTACATTGCTTTTTGGTGCAGGCTAAAAACTAGTTATGCGAACTTAAGTGTTACAACCCATTTTTGATGAATTAATTTCCTGGAATTTATCACTGGTAAAATCAAAACAAATCCCCTTGGGAATCCATGCTTATAACAAAAACAAACTGATTGTGGAATACTTTTACAATTCAAGTAAGAGAAGTTAACTTAAAAGTTACATTTATGTATACATATGTGAGTATCAATAAAAACCAATTGATTCTAGAAAGGTTTTGATTGTGACAATAAGGTGGATATATCATGTCATAGCTGCATATATTTATTGAACCAGTGGAAATACTATTAATTCTCAGTGTGAGATTGCAAAACTGAAAGGTTTTCATGCATTGTTTGGACAGAACAGTAATGGCCTCTCACAAGTGCAAGTTTCAAGAATCAGTGAATCTGTTGCAGATGTGATTAAGTGGAGATACTCCTAAGTGATCTGAGTGGACTCAGTTGAATTACACGAATCATTAAGCATTGAGAACCTTTCATAGTTAGGGCAAGGGAGGGAGAGTTGATAATGGAAGAATGGCCAGAAAGATAACCTACACACTGTGAATATAGAACAAGGGCAACACAAGCCAAGGAATGTAGGCAGCTTGTAGAAGGTAAAGAAGACTAGGACGTAGATTCTCCTTCAGGGCCATGTTAAAGCAGCAAGGCCTGCTGACTAGGTCAGACTTCTGACCTACGGAATTGTAGAATAATCAGTTTGTGTTGCATTAAGCCACTATAATAGTGGTGATTTGCTATGGTGTTCATACTCCTTGCTTTGTGGTCATAATTTGTTGAATAAAATTATTACTAAACTTTAGATACTACAAAGGAACAAATTCTATTTGCCCCCACCTAAAACATTTAAGTATTAAGTATTAAGATTTCCTTGCATATGGATGGGTACATCTAATTTTGGCACTTAAACAATTGAATGAATTCAGAATGCTCTCATAGATTTTTCTTTGTCTTTATCAAAAGTTCTTGGGGGCTGGAGAGGTGGTTCAGTCTGTCAAGTGCTTTTTGCACAAGCATGAGGACTTGAGTTCAGATCTCCAGTACTTCTGTCATAGCCTGGTGTGTTGTTGCAGGCCTGTAATCACAGTGCTGGCAGGGAAGAGACAGATCCACAAGACTTATTGGCTATATTGGTGACCTCTGGGTTCAATAAAAGACCCCCATCTCAAAAAACAAGGTGGAGAATTATAGAGGAAGACATCCAGTGTCAATCTTTGGGCTCCAAATGCTTACATACCCATGTGCACCCCACCGCTACATTTGCAGTCACATGTGTATGATCAAACACACACACATACACACACCACATTCCACAAGGAAAACAGGTTCCTGAGGCAGTCATGTAACTCAGAACACTTTTCTAGCATGTGAGGACTGGGCTGATCCTTAACACTGGCAACAAAACATAGCACAAAAAAGCAAGACAAGAAAAAATAAAACAAGAATTCCTTAGCCCTTTTGTGCTAGAAATAGAACTGGCATTCATTGATTGTTGTTAAAAAGTAAAATTGTATTAAATATTATCAATGATGTAATTTTGAGAATGGGAGTTGAGGAAATGTCAAATGTTACTACTGCTTTGGTCATACAGAAACATCATTTCAAGGTTTTGGCAGATGCTTCTTACCTTTCTTATTCTATCAAGTTTGACAGTTGTCAAGAAATTGCATAAGGGCTTACTAGACTCAAGCCCTAGGACGTAACTGAGGTTATCTCTGTCTTTGTATAGTGTTAAAAAGCAGTGATCTTGGAATTATGAAATCCCTTAGATCACGGTTTCCTATTTAGTTATAGTTGCAAAAATGACACGATGTGAGATTCAGCAAGAGATCTAAGAATAATGCAATAGGTAAAACCACATATTTTTACATAGATTTTTAAGTTGCTTCTCTGACTACACTGGCTAGTACTTTGAGACATTCAAGCAAGAGTTATTTGTTCAGTCTGTTTTCACTAAGTACTGGGGACACAGGTTCAGAGCGCCTTGCCATTGTTCCTTGACCTGTAGGGGATGTGGAAATTAAACAAGTAATTTCTAGGCTGAGAAGTAGTAGGGAGTGTGTAATAACCTTCTCTGGCCCAAGCAGAGACCATTTCTGAGGACAAGGGAAGTTTTAGGAAAGAGAAAGGGGAAAAGACTTTAAAGCAATGAGAATGGCTGGACAGAAAATCTTAACACTGGTAAAGTAGTCAGGTGATAATGCCTGTTAGATTGACAGAGGTCAAATCTTCCTCTCAAAGGATTTTGGAAACTCAGCTTGGAGCATGGAATTGAGGGAAGGTAGGAGGCTCTTTTAACTATCAAAAAGGGGTGTAGCCAGAGGAATTGACAATGGATAGATCCCGATTACTAGACAGACCTGGAGGTTGACTACAGGTAAGGTACAAGTGGAGTAGGAGAGGATGCTGGGAAAATAAAATATTCCTGCCAACCAAAATGCACCTTCTACCCACAGAGGAGATAACACAATTTATTATTGAACATGCACATGTAAGAAAGCTCAGAAATGACTACAGTTCCAGGGGACAAAAATCTCCTATTTTATAGGAAAAGGAGGCTAAAAAAAATACATGAACTAATCATGTCTTTGAGATGCAATGGACTGTTCGTTGGGGATGGTTTCTGGTAAGTTTCAATGAGGGACATTTGAGTTTATCCCAGGCAGTTGTTTTTACATATCTGACTTGATTTTCTATGTAGCTTTGGCACTATCTCTGTGCTGTAAAAACTGAAGACTGGGCTTAATCCCTACAAATATTTGTCTCTGTTCCAAAGGTTAGAGTAAGGATCTAAATTCACTTTCTCCAAAAAAACACTAGTAAGAAAAGTGAGGATGAAGAAAATGGAGTTTGATAAATGGAGAACTTAATTTCTGAACCCAGAGTGGTGGGTGGCACTATTTACTAAGGTGGGCATGTTTGAGATGTCGTCAGGTTTAAAGTTCCTATTACACATGGAGATGGAAGGAATACCTGTGTAGGGTAGACGAGTGATATAGGCAGAAGGCAGGATTTGGTGCCCACCAACAGACAATTGGTAAATGAAGGCTGGGAATGAGACTGGGTTATGTGGGAGAAAAAGGTAAGGGAAGAAAGAAGGTTATGGTTTTTTGTTGTTGTAACATCAGAGTTAACATAGGTTAATTACCCTACGTGGTTGGTATTGAAGCCACAATCACAGTGTCCAGCTTTTTCACCTTTTGGTTACTTTTCCTGGGTAATGTAGCTGAAAATTCAGGCCATCCAGTTTGGTAATTCAGATTCTTTTCCTGTTAATAAATGCATGTGCTGAGGTAATTTCCTCTCTCAACCTTTTCCCCTTCTTACTCATTGAATGGCACATTCTCTTTAGTCACTGTGTATTCTCTTGACTGTTCTGTACCCTTGCATGCTTTTGAGGCTCCCTTTTTGAGTTGATGTATCTCATGCTGCCTTGCTCACTTTGTGAATGTTTGCCTATCTGGAGATATTTTCAGTTGTTTCCACACATAACCTGCCAATGTTGATTCTCTTGCACAGTTAGGTCTCCTTTGCTATATTTATTTGGTCTGGAATGTGTTGGGTTTTGAGATCATAGCACACATGCTTTGATCTACTGTAAGAGTGGACAGTATGCACAGAATGGTTTTGTGTGGACTGGAAATGGTGGTGGTGGGAAAGTGTTTTCTTGAGAAGAAATACCTGGCTGTGGGACCAAAGGGTCTGTATGATAGGTTCATCTTATGATTACCTTAGTTGCTGCACATTGAAAAGGGGGTGGCTTTTTGTAACCCTAAGAGATTGGAAAATGAAATACAGAGGGGAAAGACACTCCCATATGAATTTGGAAAAATACCCAATTAAGATTAAAATAGGGACTATCATTGCCAATTTACTATGTTGGACCACTTAGTTTGTGTATTTGTTGGCAGAGGTTAACTTGCCCAAATTAGTCTCCTTGTCTGATAAATCTAAATGTGTTGGAGAAAGCAGAGGTCCTTATGAAGAGAAACTTTTACTCACTGAGACTTGGCAAAATGAATGGCTCTGGTGACATTCAGGGACATCCTTTCATTTTATGAAGAAGTGGTGTGAACTGAAGTGTAAGTACAAACAAGAATGTGCAGTGGTGACCCAGGCAGTTTTACCAAATGGCAGTGTGAAATATTTGGTAAACTAACAGTTTTAATGGGTTTGTCTTAGACAGTTTTGTTGTGAAAGGGTTGGTTAATAATTTACCCTTCCCAAGAGACAGAAGTAGCAATCCCATGCTGTGAGCAGGCACACTGGGGCCTGTCGCTTGTTCATCTTGCTGGCTGGAGCCATGAACCCTGTTGGTTACAACCAACCAAGTGTCTGTACTTTGATAAATGGAAGGTTGGGAGAGCTAAATAAGGCAGGGCTGTTTGGAGTGATTCACTTCAAGTGCTATCTAAAGTAATGGATTACTGTAGCTACCCATCTGCTCCACATCAGAAAGATTGTAACTATAAATATATATATATATATATATATATAATCTTTTTAAAGTTTATTTTGAAATTAGGGTGGAGTTCTCAATGGAGGAGGGAAGAGTGGTGGGAGAGTAGATTATTTTTAAAGACTATGAAACTTCAGAGGAAAGAAACTGGGCTTGCTGATTGATATGTGGAATATGTTTTTATTGTCTCAAAAAATATTGGATGCAGCTGTACATGCAAGACTTAGCCACTCTAAGTGTCATTAATATCAGCAATCTGAATCTTAACCCCACCACACACTTCGTTTTGAATCTGAATCTGTTACTCCATCGCCCACTTTGTTTTGATGCAATAGTGAACTCAGCTCTGCTGCAGATTCAAGAACTATTCATGTAAATTTTATTTCCCTGTTTAGTCACTGAATCATATTGTTGTGTTGGCATAGTAAGTTTTGTAATTTGCTTTCCTCTGCGAAGAGTGCTTTTTTTCCACCAAACATTCACTTCTACATACGTTTTTCAGTTAGGCATTATGCCATTACAAAGATTTACAGTTATTTAATAATGATTTATTGTAGTAATTTATTCTGCCAGCTGTGGCACATTTTCAGTAGAATTTGTAAATCAAATTTATATAGAAATTTACCAGGACATGCATTTCAGGATTTAATAAAATAGACTAAAATCTTTTTGAAGTGGGTAGTTTCATGCTAACACATTTGGGATTAAGCTTCACCTTAACAACCATTGTTAATGTTCAAACTCTGTTATGCCCTTCTCCAACCACTGCAAAGGAGAAGCTGTGAGATCTGTTAAAATAAAATCATTTCTGGTTATCCACTTTGCATCCAGACTTAGTAGTGTCGTGTTTTATTTGATCTAGGATGTTCACATGATATTAAAGGACTTAGAAACATTTTTTTTTTTCTATTTCATTTTTCAAGGCAGGGTTTCACTCTAGCTCAGGCTGACCTGGAATTCACTATGTAGTCTCAGGGTGGCCTTGAACTCATAGCGATCCTCCTACTTCTGCCTCCCAAATGCTGGGATTAAAGGCGTGCACCACCATGCCCAGCCTTAGAAACATTTTTGACATTCGGCTCTGTCAATTGTTTAAGTTTTTAAAATTATTATTTATTCATTTGAGAGAGACAGGGAAAGAGGCAGATATGAGAGAGTTGGGAGGGAGAACATAGGTGCATCAGGACTTCCTGCCACTGCAAATGAACTCTAGACACATGCACCACTTTGTGCATCTAGCTTTATGTGGCTACTGGGGAATCAAACCCTGGCCACCAGCCTTTGCAAACAAACACCTTTAACCACTGAGAAATCTCTCAGTCCTCATTGTGTAAGTTTTAGTCACTAATAAAATGTGCATCCAGAATCAAAGCTGTAAGGAGACATAGTAGGCTGTACTCACTTTGAAGCCTTAAATGCCAGATTTTCTCCCCCTTTTCACAACTCATGGCTGCTAACTATGTAGAATGTGTTCACTTTAGTTGACTTGCCAGCTCGCATTCTAGTAATATCTCTGTTATTTACAAAGATGGCAAGTGATTGTACTTTTTTCTTTCTCATTTTAGGAAAGTTTGCTCAGATTTTAATTACTTGACAGTATTATTTTTTGAAGAAAAGGGGGAACAGAGTTTTAAAAAGACAGCTACACAGGTTCTCATGTACATTTTCTTTACTTTGGTTGTTTGAGAGGCTGTCTAAATGTGTGATTGCCAAGTCATTTGTAAAAATGACTTGTTCTCCAAGACTGCATGAGAATTTTAGTTCTAAGACTAAACTATACTAAGCCTTCTGCTGAGTATGATAGCATAAAACATCTATTTTGACTTATTTCTGGCCTTCACACACATTGACTTCATTGATCACTTGTTTTAATATAGTAAAGACTCTGAACAAAACTTAAGTTACAGGAACTAAGTAACTATAAGTTTAAGTGGGAAGGAAAAACATTTGAAAATACTTTCGCCTTTAATTCCTCCTAATAATTTGTGTTTATCATACAATGCACTTGTAAGGATGAATATAGCAACACAAAAAAGAGCCAGTTTACCATTTGAAATGTAAATCTTCCCCATCTTTTCCACAAATGTGTCACTGTAAACAGCTATGTCATCTAAATAGTTATTTCTTTTTTTTCTTTATTAGTTAGTTTTGTATTCAGCAAATACAGTCAGTTTGGTACCATTATTAGGCTCATCCGTGACATACCCCCTCCCCTTGGCCCCTCCTTGTTGAGGTATACAGGTCATGCATTGTGGAGTTAGCCCACAGTTATGGGTAAGCAAAATGTCTCTGCATATCATGACCCAACATGTGGCTTTGACATTCTTTCCGCCCCCTCTTCCACAAAATTTCCCTGAGCCATGTTGGGTTCATTTTTGGTCTGCTTCAGTGATGAGGTGTTGGGGGGCTCTGAGGCTCTGGCTCTCTGATTTGGTAGAGTTGATTTTTCTCTGTGCTGAAGTCCTTCCCCCTTGTGCTGGTATCCGGTTCATCAGGAAAACAGCACCCTTGCTTGTTTCTCCAATTTTTCTTAGTTTCAAGACCCTACTGCTGAAGACACCTTATGTGATTGACATGCAAATTAGAATGGCATGGCTGGAAGTTGGAAGAGAGTCCCCAAACAGTCAGCGCGTCTAGTGCCAGAAGGTGCTACGTGGGCGACTGGGGGAAAATGACCAATATCTGTTGAAGCAACGCATGGTCTAACCTACTTAGCAGCAAATAACTTGTTGTGATGCCCACACAAGTGCAGTGGTGGCACACAGCCATGGTGGGGAACCAACTGCTCTCAATTTGGCTAACTGATCCCCTCACTGGTATGGAACCCATAGCTGGAGCTGGGAAACAAGTCAGAACCATATCCAAACATAAGCCCACTCTCCAATATCAAGCTACCATCAATTGTGGGTTATAAGAGGGCCTACACCTATTAAATTCTCTATAAAAAAAAAAAGTAAGGGTTATCTCATTTGTCCTGGTGCTAACTTACTCTCCATTGGAGAATCTGCTTCTCTTTTTTAAATAGTTATTTCTTTTTTTTTTTTTTTTTTTGGTTTTTTGAGGTAGGGTCTCACTCTAGCCCAGGCTGACCTGGAATTCACTATGGAGTCTCAAGGTGGCCTTGAACTCATGGCAATCCTCCTACCTCTGCCTCCCGAGTGCTGGGATTAAAGGCGTGTGCCACCACACCCGGCCAAATAGTTATTTCTTAAAATATGCAATTTCCAAAAAATTCTTAGAAACCTCACTTAGCAATTGAATTTTTTGTCTTCAGATGGGTATTTAAGTCAGTGTGTTAAAAGTTGGATGCTTAAAATCTCTTATTAAAATGAAAACAGTTTAATAGGTAGAGTGCTTACCTAGCATGTGTAAGGCCTTGGGTTTAATCCATAGTCCACTCATCCAAGCAAAAAAGAAAAAGAAAAAAAAAAGAAAGAAAATAATTTCAAAGTAAAGCATGGAAAATATGTTCATAATATTGTGCTTAAGAACACATTTTGGTGGTTGGAGAGATGGCTTTGCAGTTAAGGCACTTGCCTGCAAAGCCTAATGAGCTGAGTTCAATACCCATTGCCCACATAAAGACAGATGCACAAGGTGGCACATGTATCTGGAGTTCATTTGCAGTGTGTGCAGACCCTGGTGTTCCCATTATCTCTCTCTTTTCTTCTCTCTGTCTCCTTCCCTCTTTCTTAAATAACTTTTTTTTTGTAAAAGAACACATTTTGATTGTGTTAATATTTGTAGGAAAATTTTAAAACTTTTTGTATGTTTTGACTCTTCATAGTGTTTGATTAGTTTTTATTCTAAGAAAAGTAAATCTGCAGTGCAAGAGAAAAGGAAATGCCTGGAAACAGAACTGGACTTTGATTGAGTGTGTGTGAGTAGAGGTTGAAGATCAAGCCCAGTGCCTCACATGATTTAGGGATCCCACCACAGAGCTATATCCCTAGGCCAGAGGAGGTGGACTTTTCCTCAGGGAGTTCATTGATGGTATCTTAGATGTTGGACCTTATTTCCTCTGAAACCATGTAGCATGTGTGTACTGAAGAGATCTTGGAGAAAGACCGGACTCTTCATTTTACATTATTTTCATCTAGTACTTAAGTGTTCATAATATACTAGGTAGCATTAACCAAACACAAATGCAAAAGGAGGGAATATTTGAGAAAATTTTAGTTCATTAAGCTTCTGTACTTAGTTGTACCTTAAGTTATTTCTTTTGGGATTATCTGTAAAGATTAAAAATAACACCAAATTTGAATTTAAAAGAATAAAATACATGATTCAATGATAACATATGCTTCTTCTTATTGGTGAATTTTTACAGACTAGTGATGATTGCATTGAGAGGCTGAGGTAGATCAGAAGGGCTGGGGGTGGGGTGAGGCAAGGAGAATCCTGTGTTCAGTTAGCAGTGCCTGGCACTACTGCTAAGAGAGCAGACAGTAGAAGAATACCCTGAGTTTATCCTCCCTACTGTGGAATCTCTTAAGCTATTGTCATTATTCATTTATCCATCCTGTGTTCATTCAGTCAACCAAATTTCCTAAACATTCTGGAATACAAAGTATTAAGGTAAGACTATAGAGATGAAACAGACTTGAATTTGCTTTTGTAAAAACTCTGATGAATGGGAGAGTTTATTGTTCATTAAAAAAACTGTGAAATAGGCAGTCAACAGCTATGACAGAAATGTGTTATAGTTTAGTAGAGACATACTGAGTTTGGGGCCTAAATAGGAATGCTGTCAGTGACAGGAATCTGGCAGATGGCAGTGCTGGTTTGGAAGAGCACTTATGTTTGCTTGTTGAGTATGCCATCAATTCTGGAGAGCTGCCCACTCCCACATGACATGAACAAGCGAGACCTTATCAAATATACAGACTATGTCTAACATCTTTGTAGTACAAGGCAAAAGTAGTAAGTTCAATAGGGAAATGATATAATCAGCCCAGAGGTAAGTGGTGAAGTCATACGCTTTTGGATAAAGTGCCACTTGGGAATATTAAAGTAATGAATATGGGCTGGAGAGATAGCTCAGCGATTAAAGGCCCTTGCTTGGTTCGATTCCCCAGTACCCATGTAAAGCCAGATGCAAAAAATGGTCCATGCAGCTGGAGTTATGAATAGAATTCATTTGCAGTAGCAGGAGGCCCTGGTGTGCCAGTTACCTCCCTCTCTTTCTCTATCTTTCCATTTCTCACTCTCTCAAATAATTTTTTAAAAAGAAAGAAATGAAGATAGATATGATATCAGTGTTCTCCCAAGTTCTGATTTCAGAAAATATTTTTCAGGTAGAATTACTTTAACTCTAGGTACATGTATTGATGATCAGACATGTTCAGGGTGCTATGGCCATAGACAAGGTACATGTATTGGTACTCATTCTTCCCCCGCAAACTAAATTTCATTCAAGTGTCATTTCTTATGGGTTCTTTTAAAAAAAATGAAGCAACTCTCAATTGTTGATTTTTTTTTCTCTTAGTTGCTGAGGTTAGGTTCCTGGGTTTTTTGATGGGCTGTCCATATTCTGTTAAGGTTTACTATAGTTTATATGTATTTATGGTGAAAATAGGGTCAAAACTAACAAACTCTCTTGCTTTTGGACCTTGTGTTGGAGGGGAGTATTTGAATTCAAAACAAATACGTTAATGCATATTTGTGTCTTGGGTATCTTTTTTTTCTGATATACATTGCACACTGTTACTAAAAAACACATTTTTAATGTAGGCTAGGCTGGCCTTGAACTCCTGATCCTCTTGAATTTACCTCTTAAGTGCTGGAATTACTAGTGTGTGCCACCATACTTGACTGCTTTTTGTTCACTGTTGTGTGTGTGTGTGTGTGTATTTTGTATATGTGTGTGTACTTATACAAATGTGTATATGCATGTGCATATTTATGTGACATGCATGTAGAATCCAGAGTTCAGTGTTGAGTATCTTCCTT
This sequence comes from Dipus sagitta, assembly GCA_036346955.1. Taxonomy (NCBI): domain Eukaryota; kingdom Metazoa; phylum Chordata; class Mammalia; order Rodentia; family Dipodidae; genus Dipus; species Dipus sagitta. Next base: position 85,268,472 of record CM070770.1, on the reverse strand, counting down.
AATCATCTTCACCTTGTTTTTTGAAACAGGGTCTCTAAATGAACCCAGCATTTACTGATTCAGTTAGACTGGCTGGCCAGCAAGCCTCAGGGATCCTCCTGTCTCTGCATTCCCAAGGTTATAGCCTTGTTCTATTGTACCTTGTTTTTAAATAAGTGATGGGATCCAAACTCAGGTCCTCATGCTTGTGTAGTAAGCATTTTACTGATTGAGCCATCTTCCTAGACCCTGTTTCACTTTTCTATTCAGAAACTTGGACATCTAAATATCAAGTCCTTTACAGTTAACCTTATATTCTCTTTGTAATCTCATCTCTTATCAATCTCCTGTATATACGTAAGGAATAGTGCCTCCTTAAACTTATATTCCTTATCTATTTGGAATGCTTTCTCATCTTGTCTTTTGATAGTTTCTTTACCCCAAGAAATTCAACTACTTTCCTCTTAGGACTGAATTGCTTATGCTCCTGAAAATGCTGTAATTAATAGCACAAGTACTAACTTGTGATACTTCTTAATAAATAATGCAGTTATTTATATCTTTAACTTATGTGTTTATAGTGTCTCTCTAGCTATACTGTAAGTCAGGTAAAGTTAGAGGACCTGTCTGAAATATTTTACTGAGCTGACATGAGTGCAGCTGAGGACTAGGCAAATGCAATGCTTGGAGCATCCTGGAGAGATGAGATAAAGCTTTCCAAACAGGCACTGAGCTTCAAGTTGGTCATCCCCCATGCATTTTGCTTTGGACCTGAAAACTCTGAAACTATTTGGTTGCCAGGATCATGGTCTGTGATCTGTCTCTCCTCTCCTCTCCTCTCCTCTCCTCTCCTCTCCTCTCCTCTCCTCTCCTCTCCTCTCCTCTCCTCTTCTCTTCTCTCCTCCTCCCTCTTTTTCTCTCTTCTCGTCCCCCCTCCCCTCTCCTCCCTTCCATTCCCTTTCCCTCACTTTCCCACTTTCTCATAAGTAATTATTCACTATGGAACTGCTCTGCACATTGCATGATTTACTGGGAGATATTTCTTATTAGTACTTATAATTTTCTCACATTCTTTCGAATGACTGCTTAGTATTTCTTAGGAAAGCAAAGGTTTCATAGTAAAGTAACTTGTTAAATACCAGAAATGTAAAGAGGGTAGATAGCTAGCTGTACAATAATTATTACAACTAACTACAAAATGAATAAAATTGTTAGATTGTTGAATTTTAAATAATAGTGAACTTATAGGTTTTCTGTATACTGTTCAGGACAAATAGATCTCCTGAGTCCTCAGAAACCCTCAAGATATCTCTTAATGCTAATTGATGTTTAAAGTGAAAAAAGTCAACAAAGATATGTTGTGTTTAATGTCAATGGGCTACATTTAATAACTTTTAAGGAAAATTTTATTTAAAGTCATAAAATGAGGGCTGGAGAGATGTCTTAGTGGTTAAGACGCTTGCCTGAAAAGCCAAAGGACCCAGGTTTGACTCCCCAGGACTCATGTTAGCCAGATGTACAAGGGGGCACATGCATCTGGTGTTCATTTGCAGTAGCTGGATGCCCTGGCATGCCCATTCTCTCTCTCTCTCTCTCTCTCTCTCTCTCTCTCCCCTCTTCCTATTTCTGTATCTCTCTCTCAAATAAATAAATTGAAAATAAAATATTAAAAAAATGTTTAAAGTCATAAATGAAATGTTATGCAGGCTACTGTGATGAGCACATACTTTCAAATGAGACCTACTTAATCTTAAATCCCACTTTGACACATAGAATAAGTGTTTGGCTAAGTGACTTAACTCTCATCGCTTCAGTGTCTCCATTTGTAAGGTGAAAATAGTAATACCTACCTACTTCATGGGAGTTTTGAAGAACAAATGAAAATATCTTATGTCTTGCATAGTATCAGGAACACAATAGGTGCTTAAAAATATAAGCTTATAACAACCCCTGACTCTGTCTATTCAGAATGATTAACTTTCTATAAGCTCTGAATGTTGTGATTTCTCTGATTAGTTCTACATATAATTATCACAGTGTCTCATGGATAGTAAGAGTTCCAAACTGAATCATAGATTTATTTAAGTATATGGCTTGATTTTGAGATTTATAGAAAGGAGTATATGGAAACATACTTAATCATAAATATTATGTGAAGATGTCCAACTTAGCCAAATGCCAGAATGTCTACCAGTGGATTTACTTGTAAAAAAAAAGTGCAGCATCTGATTCATGGGGTTATATATGGATTTGTAGAATTATTAATTACTGTGGATAGAGACTTGCAATCTGGCCCATTTCAAGTTACCAATTTAAAGGCTACTTGCCTGTGAACTCCATGAAAAGTTAATATTCAGTTCTCTGAAGTCAGTAAGAGCAATTGATATATTACCACATTCTCTACTTTTGATCACTGCTTTGAACTTCATTCTAAAAGCAGTTTGGAAGACTATGGCGTATGTTCTACCACCAGCTAATTTTACGATTTTTGTCTTACTTTCCTTGATTGTGTAGTACAGCGATCTGATTAAATCCATTTCAAAAAATAAGAAAAAGAAAATTACAGGCTTACAATTCTTTATACATGTCTTGGGATTCACAGGCCAAGAGCCCAAATATTTTTCATTCATATTTTATTTCTTGAAAAAGATCTCTATTGATTAAAAACAAATATGTTACTGATGTTAGTTGTGCTTGTATAAGAGGCATCATAGGAAATATATCTGGTACTTGATATTTTTACTTAAATTTCATTTTAATTTATGTGTGAATGAATTTTCCATATATGCTGCATGAATGCAGAGTGACTTATAAGCCAGACATTACAAACTCAGATGGCTATAATGAATTGCCAGGCAAATAATGAAATGAGGAAACCAGGTGGGGTACAGTGCATTTGGGAGTAAAGGAGACTGTGCCCATGTGGGGATGCATGCTAGAAAGAGTAGCTTATATTCAACCCTCTCTGATGGTTGTTAAATGGGAACACAGACTTCTTTGCTGTATCTTAAGTTTCTTGACACCTTAACTTTTACCTTTTCCCAACATACTCCCCTACCCCAGCTTCTGGTAACCTATGTTTTAATTTAAAAATTCTTGAACTTTACATGTTGGCAATTAATAAAACACACGTGCACATGCTTATACTCTCACTAAAGAAGCCAAGCAAAACATGTCTTAGGTCAAATCTGGCTTGTGGGTTTCTAGTTGGAAATCTGCTTTTACATGTATACATATGCATTGACCTGCTCTTCACAACAATTCTGTAAATTAGTACTGCCGTCTCCACATTAGAGGTGAAGAATTTCGGCTAAGTAACGTGCCATGGTTATACAAATAGAAACCGTTTATAGAGTTAGACCTAAGTAATCTCACTGCAGATTTAGTTAACCACTGGATACAGTTCCTTCCCTAGTTTATGTCTTCTACATGTGCTGTAAGCACAAACAGAGAACACAAATAGTTATATAAAAGGGGTGGGTAGAAATTGCTATGTGATTTAACTCATCAGTGCATAGTAATGCATCTGCTTGATGTGATGAAGAATTTAAATACTACAAAATCTATACTCATATATTTCTTATAAAGCTCAGTGAGAGATTTCTGTATGTTCCTGTTGGCCAAGTCCTGAGTGAGCATCACATCCCCTGAGCAAGGGCTTGAGGAACAAAAGCATATCTAGTAGAAGGAGTAAATCCCCAAAGACAGAGATAATCTGAGACTGCATTGTGTAATTTGTCTACATACCAAACTCATTAGTATGAATAATCTCCTCAGTAGTATCAGTTGTAGTAGCAAAAATAAGATAAAGAAACTAGTCTTCCATGTTTTTATGTCAGTTTTCATGATTTCTAGGATTTGGGGAGGTCGTTTTGAGAAAGTGATGTGAAATCAAATCTCTTCCAGGTTTGTCCTTTAATTCCACTTCTTTTCCCTCCAACATAAAATATTTATCACCCTTAAAAATTCTAGCCATGTGAGCCATGGTGGCACATGCTTTTAATCCCAGCACTTAGGAGGCAGAGGTAGGAGGAGCATCATGTGTTTGAAGCCACCAAGAAACTACACAGTGAATTCCAGGTCAGCCTGGGCTAGAACAAGACCCTACCTTGAAAAAAATAATCTAGGTAGGTGTGGTGGTGCACACCTTTAATCCTAGCACTCAGGAGGCAGAGGTAGGAGGATAGGCCACCTTGAGACTACGTAGTGAATTCCAGTCATCCTGGGCTTGAGTGAGACCCTACCTCAGGGAAAAAAAAAATCTAACATATAAGAGTAAAACTATAAGATATTAAGAAGAAAATTGAAAAGAATATTAAAAAATATTTTTTAAGTTCCCCTCACAGGGGTTGTTAGAATACACTGTAACAACATAAATATATTTTTTAAAAATTCATAGTATGTATTCAGTGTATATGGCACTCTGTTCTATAAGGACATTTTAATACAAGTATACATTATACATTGAGGCGATCCTTTATGCTTCTCTCGTTCTGTGGTTTATCCACTTGATATGGAATGAAGGAGAAGCAAAGAGCCAGTCTTCCTGGCAGTATTCTTCTTAACAGTTCCTGTGAATGGAAAGTACCCCAAACTTCATTTTCAGAACTGTATCTCAGCCCCTGGCTCCTGAGGAAAACCAGTGTGGTTCCGATGTGGGATGGGAAGAGTGGTTTGCATTGGCACCAGCCTTGCGGGTGCTTTGGGGCTGGAGCACACACAGCTGTGGGTTACAGATGCTTGCTCTCCACTATTAATGTGGCCAGCATGTGAAACCATGGCACCCACAATGCTGCACAAAGGTCCACGCCTCTGATAGTTTGAGAAATAACTCCCAGCTGGAGAAATTCTTTCTTGAAGGGCTGGAATACATTCCAGAACAGAAGGTCCTCTTTCAGAGGGGTGGGTCTAGGAATGAGATGCCTGGTGATGTCGGACTGGGCACCAGGGACTGTATCATAGTGTGTTTAGGCTTGGGAGCTTTAACCAAAGATAGAAAACAACAACAACAACAAAAAGTATGTTCCTCCAGGCCTTCTGTTAATAAAATCTGACATCCAGGCTGTACATGCAGCACAGAACTTGCACACTAGTCACTGAGTACTTTCTTTGTTAATGGCAAGTGTGAGCCATTAGTGGTAGTTGTCATGTGACCTGAGCTAGGCTGTGTTACAAATGTTTCTATCAGTTTTCGTTTCCCTGAGCTATCACCAAGGCTGGTAGAATCACAGGACTGTGGACATAAGAGAAAGGAAATGAATATGGGGTTGGTTAGTGCTTTTTGTTGCTTTAATAAGTAGGATTTTCTTTAGGACATAGGAATTTTTCTCATTTAGGAGGTATGTACTTCTTTCCAATAGGGGAGTATTTCTAGACCATATATTCAGATATTTTTCTCATTCAGGTACAATTTCCACTGAAGTAGTAGCTTATAAGTGTCCAGAAGTTACTTTATTGACTCTTATTGCACTTCTGAGTACCTAATAAATAATTTATCAGTCTGATGGATATGTGGCTACCTAACTATGGAGCATGAAATATGCACTTTTTTTTTTCTAATACACTGTAGGGAGACCTGTTTATAAAGTATTTAGTATTGGTTTTATAATGCACTGTTGATAACAGAAGACCACGAAGCTCAAAGATCAATCTCATTTTGGCCCACAGTATTAATGCTACTTTATAAAGCTATATGACAGGTCACTTAGACAGTGGTCCTCACAGAAAGGACTGTTTGGAAAGCTGGTTGTTTAGCTGCCAGTGCAGCAGATAAATGTCTTTGTCCATGTCCCTGAAGCGGTTTGTTGGCGGCTGTTGCTGTTGGCCAGGTGATGGAACCCATCATTTCCCTTTTCTCTAAAGGGATTCTGGACTAAATGTGCTGAGTTCTACTAATGCAGCCCCCACTTATTGGGTAGAGAGTTGGTGTGACTTTGGACCACAATTGCAATCCTAAAAATAGGAATTATCAGTAAAGAGATGAAGTTGAATATCTTCAGCTCTAATGAAGTGATATTCTTAGATATTTTCTCCTTCCTTTACTGAAATCACTTATGTGACATAATGTGAAGTATTTCAGGTTTTGTTTGCTTTAGTGAACTTTCTAAATACACAGACAATTACAAATCATACTAAATGTTTAGAATTATTGTATGACTATTAAATAAAGATCAAATAATTTCATCCAGATCAATTTTCTCTGTTTTAATTTTCTTTATTATGAACTCCTCTTCGTGGCAATGGTATGTAATCACAGTGGTTTACAAAGTACTGATGCCTTCTAGGGAGTATATTTGGGAACAAGGTATTTTCCTCTGTAGAGAGAACTTCTTACTGGTATTAAATATTCCCATGTCCAGATGGGGAATTCTAAACTACACTGTCTTGAAATTAGTCGACTTGCACATGACTTTTGTGCATTCTCAAACAGCAACGCTGAGTACTTTCTGCCACTTAGCACTACTTTCAGTCATTTCATGTTGACACTGATTTTCACTTTAGCCTCTTAGTGTGGAACATTCCTTTCTCCTCTCCAGTAGTCCTGGATTTCATCCACTTGTGCCTCCCTTAGTAAGTAGCCTTATCTTTTGGTTTTCTGCAGTGATCACTTTTTTATGCAGCTATCATTTATTGAGCACTTACTATGTGTTGAACAGTGTTGAACAGTGTTAGGCCCTAGATAATCAAGGACAGTTAGTGAGTGTGCAAGTTGATAGAGAACATGGTAACCTAGACTGGCTTTCTTACTTTAGCACTTACGTGTATTTCTAGGCACAGAAATATTTTTCTATGTCTTTATTTTGGTTTTCAGAGGAAAGAGTTGCTTTCTCCCTTCAGGGGCACCTTTTCATTTGTGTTATTTATCACATTCTCTCCTAGGACCCTTTTATATCATTTTCCCTCTGGCTTAGATCTTCAATATCCTTCTCTCTGCTGGCTTTGTCCCCTTTGCTTATGATAGACTCCCCCCTACCCAGTAGTGAAACACAAACTGTCAATTCCTGAACACAGTTTCACTTAGGCTTTGCTAACTTTTCAGACCACCTTTCTCTTAGATTTCTTTCAGAATTTCTCCAAAGAATATTTTCCCTGTCTTTTGACATTTTACATCTTTAAAATTTGGACTCCATATGCCAATTAATTTACTAGGATAACTCTTATGACACAGAATACAATTGATAAATATTTTAGTCACAGATATATATTGGGAATGGTATGTTGAGCATCAATTTACCCAAAAAGAATATATAAAAACATTTTGAGGATATGTTATTGTCATTTAAATTGCATTATATGACATCAAGTGAAGCCCAATTATCTAGTTCTTCCTTTTCTACCTACACCTATAGATTTTTTTTTCTTTTAAACTCTAAATATAGTATTATTAAAATACTTAACATTCCCAGCCATGCTCTATCTTCCTTGTTTTGGAACATTTGATATTCCGTCTTCTCCCTCAATATGTACAGGTCTCTCACAAAGTGCTCACCTTGGCCATGTTCTCACATCTCTTATGTTATGATGTCTGTGTAGAATGATTCAAATCTGGGAACTCCTTTATCAGTCTGTTGTCTGAACTTTTTCTAGTTGTCCCATTTCTGAATTGTCTGCTGTTATCCCAAACTGAACTTGGTTATATTGTCCTGAACTAGCTCATCCTCATTTCTAATGATCATAGTATTGTTTTTCTTGCACAAACTGTAAGTGCTTTAGTGTCAAATTGATGTTTCATGTGTTACCTATCTCTTATCATTCATGCTTGTCCCCTTAATTTTATCTTCACAGCATCTTTTGAATCTTGCTTTCTCTTACTAGAATAGTTGATTGATGCCTTAGCTTTATTCCTTCCACACTTTTAGGTCTACTACTAAGCTTGCCAGATACACTTTTCTTAGAGGACAGTAATGGTCATTCTGAGATGCTTTTGAGGATCTTTGTTTGGTCTTGACTGGTGGTGGATAACAATATAAAGAGGAGTAGATGGTGGGACTCATATCATTATAATAGTTCCAGTGCTTGGATCCTATCATTCGTTAGTGCGTACACCACATCCTACTCTATGTTCTTGTTGAATTGGATAAATTTTCTAGGACACTATTGCTATAGTTTGTCTGTTCCCAGAAAGATGTGGCTTCTGCTTAGATGGTGTTTTCTTCCCATAATTGTAGGAAGACATCCTGTTCTACGTCATTTTAGAATTCTGTGCTTCTCTTATCACATTCTTTTTTAAAAATATAAGATCACTTTTATGTATACATGTCCTCCCTTCTATACAGTTGTAGAGTTCTTGAAAGCAGGGACTATGCCTTCATTTTTGTGTTCTTCACAACTTATACTAGGCACATAAAGCCCTGATAAGCATTCCTTAACAGGGGCTACGAATGTTTAAGATGACTTTTTTTGTCATAATAAGTGAAAGAAAATGGAGTACATTTAGCTATGGGCGGGGGGGGGGTAGCTTAGTGAAAAAGTCTGTACTTATGTTCAAAACCATGCACTCATATATCTCCAACATCCTCCCATCCCTCCTGAAGAAAAATAGAAAAGAAATTGTGTAGGCTAGGACATGTCTTCCTACAGTTTATAGCAAATATAAATGAGGCTCTGGGTTCAATCCTCCTCACCGTCAATAAAAGTACTAGTTGGGTCCACACATATATCATTAACAATTAGTAAATTATTCAGTTATTCTCACTTTATTACTTATATTCTCTCCAAGCTTTGTGTATTTAACTGTTGGTTGCTGTGAGCCTTAGGACTTAACTATTTATTTTATTTTTGTCTTATTTTTGTTTATTTATTTGAGAGAGAGAGAAAGAGAGGCAGATAGAGAGGGAATAGGCACACCAGGACCTTCGGCTGATGCAAACAAACTCCGGACACATGTGTCATCTGGTGCATCTGGTTTACATGGGTTCTAGGGAATCAATCCTGGGTTCTTTAGCTTTGCATGCAAGTGCCTTAACCACTAAGCAATCTCTCCAGCCCTCAAATATTAACTATTTTTAAGAAGTATTTTATGTCTGGAGAGATTACTTAGTGGTTAAGGTGCTTGCCTGTGAAACCCAAGGACCCAGGTTCAATCCCATGTACTCACATAGGCCAGATGCACAAGGTACATGTGCATCTGGAGTTCATTTGCAGTGGCTAGAGGCCCTGGTGTGCCCATTCTCTCTCCCTCTTATTTGCCTTTCTCTCTCTCAAATAAGTAAATAAATAAAATATTTTTAAAAGAGTATTTGAGTGGTCAGAAGAGTATGTTATATTTGTAATTTAAAAAATCTTCCTTAGCCGGGTATGGTGGTGCACGCCTTTAATCCCAGGACTTGGGAGGCAGAGATAGGTGTATCACCTTGAGTTTGAGGCCACTGTGACACTACATAGTGAATTCCAGGTCAGCCTGAGCTAGAGTGAGACCCAACCTCGGAAAACAATAACAAAAAATCTTCCTTGATATATTTTTAAGTAGTATTGTTTCTAAGTAATACTTTCTGCAGAGTACATACAATTTTCTCTCTCCATCTCTCCACAGGCACGCTTTTTGCCCTCCCCACCTCCTAATCGCCTTAATTACAAGTCAGAGGGAAGACTCAGTGATCAAGACTGGCAAGCACATTTCAAGGTCCCATGTTGTGGGGTTGACCCCTCTCAACTTGAGGTATGTTATTCTTCTCTGCTTAAGTCACTTGAGTGTGCTCATAAGCTTTCACTGTCTTGTGAGGTTTCTCCCACATAATTATCCTTTCTGCCACCCATTTACTGTTTTTCAGACTCATCCTCATGCTATGAAACTCATATATTTAACTTGCTTCCTGAAACTTTTTGCCTCTGAAGAAATGCTGTAAGAAGTAGATTTTAGTGGCAGTTATTTGAATTATTTTAACTGTGATAAGATAGCTAGTTTCTTTTGTCTCTTCCCTTGTTCTTCCCTCCCTTTTCTATTCCTTTATCTTTTTATTTTCCACGTATGTCTAGGGCTGATTATTGTTATCATGACCAGTTTTGGTAGTAGAATTATTGGTAGTAAATTATTAGAGTTGAAGTATGAAACATATACAGAAAAGTGCCAAACTTGTAAGTGTACAGGCAAATGAGTTTTTACAAAGTGAACATAACCAGTACACCAACTGGAAGAAGCTGAATGACAGTGCCCATGTCTTACACCTTCCACCCTGCTTTGTCCCACAGCTGTCCTCCACCAGAGGACATCACCACTCAGACTTTCTCCACCACCTGCTCATCCTTCCCATCTTTAACCAGCTGTTAAGTTCTGGATTTCTTGCATCTTAGGATTCGTATTCTTAACTCTGAAAACAATCTCCAAATTCTTTCATATTTTCTTTGCTTCAAAATTTTTCCATTTAAACACATGTGTATAAAGTAGTCTTGGATTTAACAAAGAAACTTTGGAAACTTTGTACTGATACTTTATTTTAAAGAATTTATTTATTTTTAAGGTTTGACAGTTGTTTATAAGATAATATTTTCTAATATACTTTATTTATTTACAAGGAAAGAGAGTTTGAAAGAGAGAATATGAATGAATAGATGTGCCAGAGCCTTTTGCCACTGCAAACAAACTCCAGATGCATGTTCCACTTTGTGCATCTGGCTCTACATGGGCAGTGGGGAACTGAACCCAGATTGTTAGGTTTTGCAGGCAAGTGCCTTAACCAGTGAGCCATTTTTCCAGGCTAAGAAAATATTTATTATTATTATTATTATTATTATTGGCTTTTCAGGGTAGGATCTTAGTCTTGCTCAGGTTGACCTGGAATTCACTATGTAGTCTCAGGGTGGCCTTGAACTCACAGCAATCCTCCTAACTCTGCCTCCCCATTGCTGGGATTAAACATGTACACCATGACACCTGGTAGAAAATATTATTTTTAATATTATGTTTTTTCTGTGATAAGTGTAAAATGTTGTATTTTCAACGTTTTGTAAAGTACTGGGCCCTGCCCTGCAACATGAGTTTTTTGGGTGTCTGTGAATCTCAATCTTCCTTCCTGATAGTAATTTCAGTTGTTACTGTGACATGTTTACTAGGGTTGCCAGCTTCATATTCCACAAATTTCAGAAGGAAGTAAATTAAAAAAATATTATCTTTATAATCCTTTAACTAACTTTATGGTCATGTGAAAGCAGTTCCCTAGCACTAACCCGCTTTTATCCTTCTGTGTTCACTTAAGCAATAATATCACTGATTCTCTACTTCTAGAAGCTTTTCTCAAAAAAAATTGACTGTTGGTTATGATATTTAAAAAAAAAAACACTCACTGCTTGCACCTGAAAAAAGATTAAAGTCATTTTTGTGTTTTTATACCAAAACAAGGTAGGTAAAATATTTGATCTTTTGTAGCCCTAAGATTCATATTGACTTCAGATAAAGTTTTGCATCTGAATCTTGATTCCAGGTGATTCATCCATTCCCTAACATTTTGTAAACTACCTTATCTACCATACTTTGCCCAAATCTTGTTATTTTCTTATTTTTAAAGTGCATCAAAGGATTATGGCATTTGGGTATTTCCTTGAAGTGTTTTTATGAAACTGAGTCCCTGATTAGGCTGTCGGCAAAGGCTGCATCACTGATTGTTGCAGTTGCTGTAGAGACACGTGTCACCCGAAGCAGTTTTTCTCTTTAGAAAGGTGAAGTTTTTATGTAGCATTTTCTCATGTTCATGCCACTGTTTAAAGTGACTCAGATGTGTCCTAGTCAAGCCTTATGTCTATGGGGATTATTTCCTTTCCTGCTTACATAAGGATATTTTCAGAGCTTAAGGTTTTCTCTGTCAGTGTTGGCTACCATTTTTGTTTGTTTTTAATATAACAGCTGTTATTATTATTTGTGTCATGTGTGCTGATGTGGTGTCCCTGTGAGTAAACACCAAAGTATTAGGATCCACAACATTTTGGCACACAAGTAAAAAATGAAAGCATGCATGCATGTCTTATTTACAGTTTGTACCATGATTTCATTCCCTGAAATCTTCAGGCTGTTTAGACTGAGGTTTGTGTATGTTGAAATGCCCAACCCAGGCTGTCAAAGCTCTCTGGCAAAGGTGTAGCTGTAAATATGAAGTAAGAGTGTCAATTCTAACACAGACTGTCATGGAGTAGAGTAGGTCAGTAATTGAGACTGGCAGCCTAAATCATGGCATGATTCCCCCCCCCTCCAAAAGGTCCTTAAGTGCATTTTGAATTAGCTAATTCATGAAAACTTAACCAAAATTCTTAACCAAATTCTTAACCAAAATTCAAGTCTTAAGACTTTAGGATAAATAAGAATAAAATTTAGATACCTCTGAAGAGAAATACAGAAAAATATAATTGTGTGGTTCAGTTTTCTTACCCATGGGCAGTAGTAGGTTACATTCAGTAGCTGGTAGGTAGGTAACAGATTTTGTGTATGTGTGCATGTGTATGTATGCATGTGCATACAAGTGTGTGTGCACACATGTCTGATGCATTATTTTTTTAAACCTGAATTAAAGACTGCTATATTCAGGTGTAGCTTGATCATCTAACATTGGAACACAAAAGAATAGCTATATAAGCAAGTGGTTTACCAAGTCCAAAGATTTCAATAGAGGGATCCAGGTAGTACTCCAAAAGTTTCCCAATCATCAGATGTTTCTGCTTGGGAACATATTGCTAGTAAAAGATGGTGTTTCATCCTTTACAAAGATAGTCATGGAAAGAAATCAGGAGCCAGCTGGCAAGCAAGGACTTAGGTGTTAATGTTAGGTGAATTTCTTAATTGTGAAGATGAGTTCTTTTATGAGTAAAGATGATGTTCATATCAGAACTTGATCTTAGGAACTACTCCTTACATTCCTTTCCTTTCTCCAAAGCATGCAGGTATGCATAGTAGGTTGGTATTCTCTCTGTGTGTGTTCGTTTTAAGAAAGATGAATGTTTTACTATCTTCTCATCAAATTACATCTGTGAGCCAAGGAAAAATAAGCAGCTTAGATTATGACATAATTACTCACAAAGGGAATACCTGAACTTGAAATTATTGTGAATTTTACTTCTTCTCCGTTTTTTTCTTTAAAGTGTGTAAAAAAATAACTTTGCCATTTAATTTCACATTGGAAATGTAACTTCACATAAAAAGATGAAGATAGCAGGTTTTATAAGGGAAAAAAGGCCATTGTCAACATTTTTCCCCCTCAGGAATATGGAAATTTGGGTGGATATCTGTTCAGAGGAGTTTTCCTTTATTAATTCCTTCTTATTTTTTTTCTACTTCAGACATCTGTTAACATTTCACACAGCCCAACAGATGTTGCAAAGCAAGTCCCATACTTTGTTCTCAAGAAAAGGGACATTTCCACAATTGCTTGCCCCCCACCTCTTGTGACTGGGTACAGTCTGCAGCTCATGTATATTTTGCATCTTTTAAGTTATGTACCTTAATAAGGTCTGAGGAATCTGAGCTTCAGCATTATTTTTCCATGGCAAAGTCTGATGTGGTTAGAGACTGGCGTACATGTTGCTGTGGAGTTCAGAAAGGGAACACATTAAAATTGCCTTTGAGAATGGCAGCTTGACTCCACAGATAAGACTGATGGCCAGTTAACATTTTTTTCTATAAAATGAATGAATTCCAAAAGCTCGAGTTGTGTTGCACCATAAGGAAGTGCTGATTGTCATGCGATGTGGAGCGTCATTATTTTGGCAAGAACAGGGACAGTTTTGTCTTGACAAGCCATTAGATGAATACCAGCGTGTGTCACATGAAAAACCACTGATCTTTAACCCAGCTCTGTACTTAACCAAGCCTTGAAAATGAATAGTGAATAAAAGAAGAGCAAAGGCCAGTTTACTGTCATTACAGAATCTGTTAACAGCTGCTAGACTGAACCCAGGGAATTGCAGGTATATTGCTCTGTAAACTATCAGAAGTCCTGGAGATGCTTCTAAGTTGTGTACATAAACTGTACATTTATTTTATATCTGTTCAGGATTTACATGTTTTGAATCATAGCCAGAGAATATTTAAAAAGTTGAGTGTTTTCACAGGGTAGTGCATGTATGTCTTCATCAGAAAAACATATTTATTTACATAGTACTACTCAGTGAAGTTTATTGCTCCAAGTTTAAGAAAACTACAAGCCTTTAAAGAAATTGAATATTACGAAGAACAGAAAAAGCATGCATTTTCCTTTTTTCAAATAACAAAAAAACAAAAACAATCCACTCTATAAGCATTATTATAGGCAAGCAAAATTCTTTGACTTCTTTAGTTTTTGTGGCTGATTGTTGCAACGTTTGTTTTCTTTTAATGAAAAATAGAAGGAAAGGCCGAAACCCACCTCAGTATACAAATATTGGAAAGATCAGTATCATTTGAAACAGTCAGTTGTGGGAATTATTGCTTACAGAGCTGACAAGAAAGAATACACTTTTTAACTGCTGGAGGAACTGCAGTGTTCCTCCCTGTAGTCTTGTTATCCCACACTAACTGAAATGCAAATGTTTTATAACTAATTGGATCTCATTGAGGGTGCATGCATAGTGCCTAGTTACATGCAAAAAGGTTTTAAAAAGTAGAATTTTCCTTAATTACAACTTTCAATTGCTATCTAAAACATTAGCATATAGTACAGGCTTAGAGTATGGTATGGTTGACTTTTTAACAGATTACTCAGAAACATGACTTATGAAATATTTGATAAGATGCCAGGTCAAAAATCACAGGAAAAAATATCTAATTATAGCAATATATAAACTAGACTTTATTAAGGTCCTGTGAAAATAAAGTTTTTCTTTATTTAAAGTTAAAAATGTGGTACTTTGGAGCCAGTATTTTGCACTGAAGGCATGCTAATAGTGCAGTCTTTTTCTTGGCACATTTTAAATGTTAAAATATAA
>CM070770.1:85041110-85248610 GCA_036346955.1 Dipus sagitta | reverse complement strand
AGTAAAGAAAACAATTTCCCTGGCTATAAATTGTCACAGGTTTAGAAATACATTTGCCAAAGGTAGTGCATACAGCCAAGGTCTTGGAGCATTTACTGGGTAAGCAGTTTTATCAGACAGTTTTAGATAGGAGAAATGTTATTTGAATAGGTGTATTTTGACATCCTGTAGAGGGACCCTGATTACTGCTGATACAGTAAGCGGGGATTTAAATGCAATCAGTATAAACCCAGTGAGCAACTCTTGATGTGCAAGCTCCCATTCTTGCAAGTGAAAAGTTCATTTCCTTAGAGATGCTCTTGTCATTGCAGAGTGCTCTGAGAGGTATTTTCCTGAAGCACACCCCAGCTGGGGGTCTCTTCCTGCAATAGAGTGTGTTTTCACTAACTTAGTGGAAAATGAGAGAGAGAGAGAGAGAGAGAGAGAGAGAGAGAGAGAGAGGGGGCAGGCTGGCTGTGTGTGTGTTAGTTTTGGAAGATTGCTTTAGGTCTTTCCCTCTAGCTACAAAAGAGTTAATAAAGCCAGATAGAGATAATGATCAATTGATAAATGGCTATTGAACCACATAGATGGTGTTAGATTGCTTCTTTGGCACTAGCATTTCCAAGTAGGCTTGAATCTAAGGAGACCTTAAGTCGTGGAAAACATTTTAGCTAAAAAAAATTAAAATAAAAATAAATACAAGCAAATGACATAAATAATAGGTCAGAATTAAGAAAATAATGTTAATTTCTCAGAGAGAAACTTGTAGACTACGCTAACATTCTGTCTTTGTTGCTGCTGTTTGTGTGGGAACACAAAGATCTATTCTGTCTGTACCTGTGTGAATGTATGTGGAATAGAGTATCAGTAAGAATAAAATACATGGAAGGGATTTATGCCTAATGAGGCCATAGAAATCTATATAGTATTAATCATGCTATTTATTAAACACCCTCCTAAAACAAAAAGAAAAAAGTATTTTAATATGTTATGTTTTTGTTTTGATGTAATTAGTGATAGTTCCCTCCTTTACTTTCACAGATAGTAAGTGATTACACTCTGCATTTTTTGAAAAGTGTATCAAAGGGGATTTGAGTTTACATGCATGTATGTGATTTTTTTCTTTTAATATGGCATTTTAGTAAGTGTAAATACTATGGAAGCTTATATTCAAACTCTTTCCTACATATAAAAGTCTGTGTGATATACATGTTTAATGTGTTTGCTTCCCCTACCTGTAGTTTATCAGCCATGCTGATTCAGCGTGTGTGTGTGTGTGTGTGTGTGTGTGTGTGTGTGTCACTTCTTAAAATGATATCTCTTAAAGTCAACAATTTCAAGAAATATTATTGACAAGACCTACAAGCCAGCTTTTGATAAAGGTAAAAGTTTGTCCAACTTAATCAAGTACGCAGAATTCTGTAGATAATTTTCAAAGACATAAAGATATTTTTATGATGATTAATTTCTAAATAAAAATGCAGCTCATAAAGTAAATAAAATTTGTTGTATACATGTTTTAAGAGATTTCCAGAATAGTATAAAACTAATATTTCTGTGATCATTTTCTTGAACATTAGAATGGACTGACTAGTAGGGCTACTGTAAAAATGTTTTAAAACTGAAGTATAGAAAATTCACCATTTACAGAAAAACTTGTGCTGGAAGAATTCTCTTGAGCAGTGAAGTTAAACAATCTGGGTTTGTGTCTTTTAGGTAAGCTGGGAAAGAGGGATGCAAAAATATTGTATTTCACTTGAACAAACTTAGATTTCCTTGAATGTGAATCTTCTTTCTGTCTGATATTAACAGAAAGACCTCATGGATTGAAAGCCAATTGAGATTTAGTGGGATTAAGTATGTTGCCTTAAAGTTTTAAACGTGACTGTGTGACTTCATTTTCCTGCCTCTCTACATACATTGAAGCGTTATTTCCTAAGAATCTTTTTTTTTTTTTTTTTTTTTTTTTTTTGGTATACAGTCAGGTATTTGTGAGCCTTGAAGGGTATAACTTAACTTTTGTAACATGGAGTTTTAGGGTTAGTTTCATCAGTTATAAATTCAAAATGTCCCAAAACACTTCCCTCTTATTTGCTTATTTCCTATAGCCCAGAACCTTATTTTACCAAAAGAAAGGGAAAAAAAAAGTCTTCTTTTGGAAGTGTGTGTTTGTGTGTGTGTGTGTGTGTGTGTGTAAATAAGACTTTACAAGGCCCTTTTTGTATTTCGTACATATTTTATATATTTGAGGGAGTAGTAAATAAAATCCATGTATCATTGCTCCGGAGAGGAGAGCCCAGCCACAGTCTGGTCAACTTAAAAATCTTCAGAAAATGACACTGTACAGGCAAATGGCTATACATATATTTCACACATTACTAGAGGTGCTTGCTTTAGTATTGGTGAGATTCACCTGTCTTAAATACAATGTCGATCCCTTAATAAGGTCTCTATATTCAGACTACAGTGAAATGCTAAGTTAGAATTATAAATGACTGTGCATCATTATGTAGTAATTTAGGATTCACCCAATGATGTAACAAAATTAACAACATAATTTCATTGTGAAACTGTGTCTTATTAAAGAACAACTGTCTGACATTCTCTTACGGTTGCTTTATTTAACTTCATGCAAATATTATTAGTAGTGACACTTTTCTATTATACATTAGATCCTCTCATTAGCATGATGTGTTAGTTATCACCAGAGAAATTATTTCTTACATAGGTGAGGGGCAAACCAAGAAAGCTAAACATTAAACCAGTGATTTATATTAATACCAGAGCATCTGCTCACCTCAGATATGACCAAGTAAAGGAAACTTTCTTACTACTGTAAATTCTAACACTTTTTAGAGACGTGATAAATGAAATGCAAGCAATACATAACACTTTACTAAAATCCATTTACAAATGTGCTCAATAGAATTTTTATTCCAATAGTCTTGTTACTTTTAATTCATAAAGACGAACATAGTCTCAGCCTGTAGGAAATGTATTCTAAAAAGAAAATGGTGGTTTTATCTGACTTCTTAACCCTCCAAAAATAACGTGAATATTTAGTCACAGTTTAAGAAGGTTCTCTTATACAGCATTTCTTATGTCAGATGCTTAAATTGTGTATTGTGGATCACTTCTTAGTAGCTCATATAATGCATTTTTATTCTAAACTCCATTCCTTAAAAATAGACATCCCTTTTAACACAGGATGAATATTTTTTATTTAATCAGAGCCTTGAGTGAAACAGATGATAGTTAATGGACTTTGGGAATGACTTCTTTTGTCAGACATCAAACACCCTTGATTTCTTTCTGGACTTTTGCTCTCCTCCTTTTGTACTTTTTTTCCATTGCATTTGGTATATTTTTGGAAACATGTTTTACTTAAAAAGGATTAAACTGACCAAACTTTTCTAGGGTGGATAATTAATATTCATATTATATGGCATAGTATTTTAGGCTGCAAATTACTCTGTTTCTACCCCTTACTTAGTTCCCCTGCTAATTTGAGTGATAATATGATTTATTTTGAAATTTTAACAATTAATATATATTGAAATCTATTAATATTCATTCTAATATTATAGCACTAAAATTAGGAGTACTTGGGTAACTGTTAAAATAAAAACAAAAATTAACATAGAAATAGTTACTGCATCTCAATTTGTACTTTGTAAGTCTGTGGCTAACATGCAGAGTTTACATAACAGGTACTGTGTAATTTGTAATTTGTAATGAAATGGAAAGTAGTAGATCATGTACATAGGGTATTCCATATATATGTTAGTACAAATAAGTCAAGCAGAACATAACATACGTTAAAGATGTGTTCACAGATTTCACATTTACTCCCAAAATGATATAGTTGAATGAATTTGAGCATAGTAGGTGATCATTTGGAAATAATTTAATCACCTTTCTGTCATCTACAAATAGGCCCATTGTATTTATGTAATTTGTAAAGCCTCTTAGTTTTTGCTAAGGTGAATTGAGTAGCTGCAGTTTAAAGCTAAATCCCTTAAGGTATAGATATTTTATCTGTAATTTTGATGTTTTAATAATTATACTTAAATATTTTTACTTCACTGATAGATTTAATTATTCATGCATAGCTTTACAGAAATTGATTAATGCAGCAACAGGACAGATTTGGGCTTCCACTACAGCCCAGCCTCCCACTCCTGTGTCAGGGTTAAGAGCCACAGCAAATCCTCCCTAACTAATTAGATGCTGAGTAAGGCATCTCTGAGAAGTTGGGGCAAAAGTGAATGGGTCACAGCCAAGGCAGGATTGTGAGGATTCCAGTGATAGTGAAAGCATTCAAGTTTGCCAGGTCATTGTGACACAGGGAGCTGATTCCAAAGGAACAGTTCGTAACAGATAGTGAGCTGGCGTCATTTACTTCAATGAAAAACAAAAATCCTAGTATTTTTTTTCTTTTCTACCTTGTATGTATGACATACTCTCACTTAAAGGAAGATGTAGTGGGCATTGCTAGGATCATTCAGCAGGGCTTTGAATAGATATTCCTTATTAGTATATGGGATAACAATTCTGAATAGCCAAAGAGCTGTTTTCTGAATGTGGTACTTTGTATTCAAATATACATCAAAAGGAATGAGGAAGAAAAATTGGACTTTGATTTCACCTTGTGTCCGTAATTTGAACCATAATGTTTAAATTGTTTAAGTAGTTAGTTAACTTTTTTCTTTTTTATCTCTGTAGAGTACTGTCAGAGAACTTTGTGGTAGTAGGAAAAACAGAAGTGAATCATGAGATGCCTTTTTCAGTGAAAGTAATTTTCTCTGGGACTCTTGGTTTGTTATTGCAGAAATAACATGGGATATAATGGTTCCAAGATTTCCTATTTTTAAAGGTTCGGAGCTTGGTTTGTTGTTTGTGGGAGGATAAATTCTGCACCATGTGCAAATCCTCTCAAACCTTTTGTGGTGGACTTTTGCTGTTCACCACTGCTCTCTAGCTAGGCCTTGGCCAGAAGACTGTTTGGGGGTTGTAAGAAATGATTGATGTCACCACTGTCTGCCAAAGCTGATAGCGATTTCACTTCTAGAATAGCAGCTGGCATCCACATTTTGCTTGGCGCTCTTCATCCACTGAAGAACCTGGGAGTTGGGGGTGAAAGGAAGTCAGGGACCCTCTCAAGGTACTTTGACATCTGATAAGTTTAAGAGAAATAAAAGAAATACACAATGGGAAACAGAAGGCTATATACACTGGAAAATAAGCAAAGGAATAAGTCATGGGGATTTTTTCCTGCATAAGGTAAACTAGCAATTGCAAAATGAAAATAAGATGAAGTAATATGGGTAGATGATATCTCTAAAGTGATGCTGGGGACTATACCCTCCAGAGGACCCCTATTTCCTCACTGAGCCTGACAGATGTTCTGCCATCTTCCTCCCCAGGTTTTAAAGAAAGTTTTTAGAGAATAGGAAAAATAAAAGTATTGATTCTTTTTTAATTTGTACATTCCCTGTAGGAAGCCTCACAAATTTCGTAGTGTACATTCAAACCCTCAGGTGAAAAATTTATGACTGGAGTTCATTTGGGTGAAGACAGTGTGCAGTGTCTTTCTGTTCGAACACAGCATGCAGCATTTTGTGCCATCAAGTGCAGATATGAAAAGAGGGGAGCAATGTATACTTTCCCCACTCCCCTCACAGAGCTTTCCTTGATAGAAATGCTCTTGGAAAAACAATGCATTAGTCAAACTGGCGAGTTTAGAAATCAAATTCTCAGCTTATTAATCATCATTCCAATTAAGAAAAAGAATTGATCTTTTAACAACAAAATAATATCCTTTTGTTTTTCTTTAATTAAGTGCATCAGTTTTTTCATTTCTTTCTGTGAAGAAAAGGAAAATAATCTTGATCTGTAGGAAGTTACTCGTTGAAACAACTGATTCCCTTGAGCATATCTGACATCTTATTTATTCAATATTTTATAACTGTAATGTTGTTTTGCTACTGTCTTTAGGGTTTGTATGTCATTGAGAGGATGTTGATTTACAAACCTTATTCCTGCTTGGTTGATAGAAATTTACTTAATGACCTAACTACAAGATTAGTTTCTTCTTACTTCCCATTTCCTTTCTCATAGACTTATTTTTTTTTTCACTGTACTCTCTTTCTTCTCATTTTTCTTATTCTGAAGTCTTTCTTACTTTCTCTGGGTCTTTTTGCTTAATACAGAGGAATTGAAACGTACCTGAAATGAATAGCAGTTGAATAAAGTACCAGTTAGCTAATGTCATTTTTACAAAGGCTTAGGAAAGGGAAGCCACCCTCACATTTGTGGTGACAGGACTGTCCCTACTTTGCTCTGGAAAGGTCCTTTAAGTCAGCATGTGACCAGGGGCCCAGAGCTTATCATTCAGAGGTGTTGCTGAAAAGCAGCTCAATTTAATCCTTACTGTGTATGAGAAAGTCCTTGGGTAACGATAGAGGTTGCTTTCTTCTTTTCTTTCTTCTTTTTAAAAGTATTTCTTAGATTTACCATTTTATATAGTGAGACCTAACATCTTTGTAAGGGCATCTTCTTTGAAGGAGGAAAAGATACAAAAGGCAGTGCAATAGGTATAAGGTATGACTGAGACAGACTGTAGCTGGTAAGAGTGAGATATTTCAGAAAGGAATCGAAATGATAGCAGTATGAATGGATGACAGTACAAGACAGACATCTAAAGCATGCATTGTGCACAGCGCATGAGGAGGATTCACCAGTATCTTGTAGTTTATACATTTTAATTCATCTCAGAAAGATATAAATTCTTAAAGATGACAAACTAAACTTATACATAGAAAAGCTAAAAACTTGTAAATAGGAAAAGTATGGCTTTGCTGTGTTCACCTGTTTTTGAGGTCATTACTTTATCAACTATATTAAGGTGCCTTTTAGTGGCTATTTGTTCTCTAGACAATTCTTCGGGATTCACTTTTGATGATCAGTGTGCCTGAACTGGGGGGTCTGGAAAGAAAAATGCCAGGATAATGAATATTTTACATGACAAAAAAATAATTGCTTTCAGCTGGCTTAGCATAATAACAAAACTAATATTAAAATGAGAACTTCCATTAGCAGTGTTTTAATAATGCTTTTTTCCCTCCTTTCATTACAGTTAAAGCAAGAAAGGTTTTATTGGCTGACATCATTAGGATGATTCTATGGGGCACTTAATCAGGCATGGGCAAAGAAATGGTCTACTAACGTGTCTTCTACCAGTGTCAGAGGGGAGTAGACATGGTTGGGTTATCACTTGGAAGATGCTGCAAATAATTGTATACTGAAACATTTATGAACATACCTTCAATGAGAATTCTTAGTAACATTATATTTATTGACCTCTAGTCAGAGCCAAGTTATCTGGTACAATACCTAATATTGTTTTTTTTTATTTTTTTTCAAACAAAGACTAGAATACAAGAAAAAACACAAACCTATGCCCTACTCTGAACTTTGGGGAAAGACTGTCTTGCTATGGAAAATATTTAAGATTCCACATTATTTTGTGGTAATACATTTCTATGTAATATGTAGATGCACAGACAGTATAGACCTGCTGCATTGACTGCTGGATGACAATTAGATAATATTTTGTGGATATGATGTTAATAGCTGCCTTAGGAATGAGTGTATAGATAGATTACCTCAAAGAGGCACTCCTGCCTAGGAATAGATGATAGATGATTGACTGATTGATTGATTGATAGATAGATAGATAGATAGATTTGTACTCCTGAGCAGTGTGTGTGTGTGTGTGTGTGTGTGTGTGTGTGTGCGCGCGCGCGTGCATGTACATGCATTAGAAATGAACCCAGGGTGGCGGTGAAGGCATTCTGCCACTGAAATCTACAGATAACTATAAATGAAGATCAGTGTCGTTCTTTGTCATATAGCATGCTTATTTCTTATTTTGTGAATTGCTGTTTCAACAAGTAGGAAAATGAAATTTCTTAAGGTTACTTTCAGACTTTCAAGTTTTAGCCTGTAAATTTCAAGTAAGAATTAAGCTAGGTGAAAGGCACCACCTTCAGATGTGGATTCAGACATTCATTTGTCTTTTCCTTCCCCAGCTTTGTTCTTCAGAACACCTTTGGTAAGTAGTCATTAGGATTGAGTAAATGTTAAGTTTGTTGCGAGTGCTGGTATCTAAATAGATATTGAGACAGAGATGAGTTTTTCTATTTTTTTTTTTCAAGGAAGGCTCTCATTCTAGCCCAGGATGACCTGGCACTCACTCTATAGTCCCACGCTAGCCTCAAACTCAAAGTGATCCGCCTTCCTCTGCCTCCCGAGTACAGGAATTAAAGGCATGTGCTACCATGTCCAGCTGAAAATTTTTCCCTTTTTTGCCTTGTTTGTGACTTTTATTATAAGAAGCAGGGATAAGAAATGTTAGAATACAAACATCTGGGAGAGCTTGTTTCAGTAGCCAGCTTGAAAGCCAGAACCCTGACTTCATACAGGTGAGATGTGTTATGGGAATACAGGCCTTGTGCATTTAATGAACACAGTCTGCCTGTCAGCTTGGTTTCTCATGCACCATTGTTGTTCAAATAAGAGAGTGTTCACAGCCTGTGGTGAGATTAGAGTAATGAAAATGAAGTGCTAATCTGTTGATAGGAAGCACATCCCATATTCTACACCCCAACCACATTCATGCATATAATATATTCCAGGTTCTATCATGACCAGTGAAGCCTTGGATGTTCATTATATTAAAAACACCCATTTGTAAAAGTGAAAAGTTGGCTGCCTTGACTTTGAAAGCAGTTATTTTATATAATTTCTTAATAAAACAACTGCTGCCTCCCTCTGAGGTTTCTGATAATCTGCTGTTTTAGTATGTACCAGGGTCCCTGATTTTATTTTACTTCTTCACCAGTATAGATTGTCCAAATGATCAACATAAGCCCACAATGGGATATCCTTCTGTAGGGAATGGGGCTACTAAAAAGGAGTTAAGTTCTAGCAGTACTTTTCTCCCCATAAAGCACAGATCAAATTAAACATTATCCTAAGGTTTTGTTTTTCATCTTTAACACAATAAACAGATATAGCAAAATTGGAGTCTTGTATTAGTTGCAAATGATGTGAACTAGAAAGGGCTGGAGTTGAGTTTTGGTTATTATG
This sequence comes from Dipus sagitta, assembly GCA_036346955.1. Classification (NCBI taxonomy): domain Eukaryota; kingdom Metazoa; phylum Chordata; class Mammalia; order Rodentia; family Dipodidae; genus Dipus; species Dipus sagitta. The sequence continues at coordinate 85,239,475 of CM070770.1, read as the reverse complement.
TGGGGAATTGATTATGGTTTTTCCAAAAGCTGTCTTTTGAGAATGGTGGAAGGAAACTCATGTAAATAATATTTCTTGAGTATTTGTTTTAGTTTTTCCCTACCATATTACTCAGTAATTATTGAAGAATTGTTGTTATTTTTTTTAAAATGCATTTACGGATATGTATATATGTGTATGGGCACACCAGGTCTTCTTGTCACTCTAAGAAGCACCAGGTGCAAGTGCTACTTTTTTGTTAAGCTTTACATGGGTGCTAGCGAGTTGAACCCAGGCCTGCAGGCTTGGCAAGCAAGCACCTTTAAGCACTGAGCAACTTCTCATCCTAATTAAGAAGAAATTTTTAATCAAAGAAATGACAGTTTTTACTTACAAAGAAATAAAATAAAATTAAATTATAGCAAAATATTTTAAAGAAAAATGTGAACACTGGTTCAGGGCCCTTTGTAGGTTCTGTCCATTAAATGATTAATTTAAGAGGGACCACAAGAAATGGTTTAGAAAGAAGTGTAAAAGGGGAGGGAGAGATAAACTAATAACTGAGTTCCAGGTGTCTGTTTCTAATTGCTCAAATTTCAAACATAATAGAAAATTAAGGAAAAATATTTCCCATAAGGAGTGTATAACTGCCATTTAGATATCAGGCTTAAAACTGCATTCATGGTGCACAGACAGGGGATTTTCTGTTCAACTAGGGGTCAAAGAAGGCAGTCTGGTCATTATGATTTTGTGAACTGTTTAGTCACTAGTTTTCAGCGATTAAGAAAATTAGTAGATTGCAGTATAGAAGCAAATTTGGGATATCTTCAAGAATTATTGTTTTTAGGTGAAAACTGAAGAAAAATGTTTCTCTTTTATAATTATTGAAGCATATGGTCCAGTGATAAAATAAAATTATAAAATGGTACCCTGTAATTGATATAACTCTTACTCTTAATAATTTGATATATGATTGGTCATAGCCTACTGAACACTGTCTGCCAGGGTATTGAAGTTTTTCTTGACTGTGGAAATAAATTATAAATAGGAAATAAATAATTTTAAAATATAATTGGACAAAATGATAGAGTATTTTACTTATTGTGTATAGAGTATTTTACTTTATGTGTAAAATTCACAGATAAAAATACTGAGGTCTTTTGGTTGACTGGAAATAGTGGAATGTGGACACTTTTCTCCCACTTGCTTTCAGTTAAAAGAAAAAAGCTTAAAGAAAGAAGTGCTTGGTGACTGTGTCATAGATATTTACTTTTAAGTAATAGTCATTTCTAAAGAAATATGTATCACTTTTTTCATCACTTGAACCCTCAGTAATATCTATGTGATATAAGTACGAATGTCAGATGGTGGCATACTTGTGGATAAAAATGAGTATTTGCTATGATACTCATGCATCTTACATGCTTACTTTTAAAATGTACCTGAAAAACATATACAATTTTCATATTAGAGTCAGTTTTCACTTAAGTGCATGATAGCTCTAGCAAGGAAGTGCAGAGATGTTAACATGTGAAGAATCAAAATGCATGTCAAGTTGAGTAATAGCTTGATGTGAGCATCTTTTCTGTACTGCAGAGAAGAATGTAGTTCAGTGGAAACCCATGTTAAGGCTTGTTGTACCATATAGAAGGCTAGATCATCAGTTCTACATTTATTGCTTAATTTTTTTAAAAAATATTTAATTAATTTTTTTTTTTTTTTGGTTTTTCGAGGTAGGGTCTCACTGTAGCTCAGGCTGACCTGGAATTCACTATGGAGTCTCAGGGTGGCCTCGAACTCATGGTGATCCTCCTACCTCTGCCTCCCGAGTGCTGGGATTAAAGGCGTGCACCACCATGCCCGGCTTAATTAATTTATTTATTTGAGAGAATGAGAGAATATGGGCACCAAGACCTCCAGCCACTTCAGACAAATTCTAGACACATGTGCCACTTTGTACATTTGGCTTATGTGGGTCCTGGGGCATTAAACCAAGATCCTTTGGCTTTGCAGGCAAATGCCTTAACCACTGAGCAATCTTTCTAGCCCCTAAAGATTTTTTAAATTATAAAAGTGAGTTTATTGTTCTTCATAATGGTGTTTCATTGGACAACTATATTTTAAATTGAAATCTTATACTCATTGTCTTAACATTGTGTAGTCATGAAATAAGTGTTTTTAAATCTCTGTTTTTAGAGCACTCTTATCTTTTTCTTGGACAAAATCTGCAGACTCTCTTTGTACTAGTATTAAAGTTTAAAGATCAAGTGTTGCCTAAAAGGGCTATGTGGAGGTAATGAAAATTAAACCAGCAGGGTGGGTCTGTTGGGAACTGTGGTGGACCAAGAACTCATGTCTCAACACACAGCAAGTGGGTAGCTGCTTTGGTTTAGTGAATTGTTGTCATATGAGGATTTGGAACCCAGATTAACAGATCCCTTTCTTCTTCTTTTTATGAGAATCCAGACATTGAATTTTTATTTGAAATCTGCATTTGAAATCTTAGCAACCTAGTTTGATATGTTAAAAACTGTATGGTCCAAAGAAAACTCATTCTCAGGCTATATTCAGGCCACTGACTGGCAGATATAAGCCTTTGTTTTAGATAATATTTTAATGCATGAAGGTAATAATCTCACTTCATGTGAACACTTATATTGGGAATTCTTTATTGTGATGAATTGAATTCTTCATTTTTTATATGATTAAAAATGTGTAGTAAATATATTCTTGGTTTTATAATTTTGATGTATAACTTTCTCCTATGTATAGCTTTGACTTATATTCAAAGAAAAATGTGTGGGTAGAATAACCAATAAAAATAAAATTAAAAATAACCAAATGACTCAAGGTACAGATGTAAGAATTTGTGAAAGAATTTCTAAATTTTAAAAAGAATTCCATTATTTGTGTCAGCAATTTATATAGATGAAAAGCTGAAATCAACTCTAAGTAGCTTTTCACCCCACCTTTAAGCAGTGAATTCTTGGCCTTGAATCTTTGTGGGATTGTTATAATTTACCAGGCCAATTGATTATGATGTCATGAGGAGGAACTGGACCACAAGGGGATACTTCCCTATACTAATTCGTACAAGGCCAATATTTTTCCCTGCTTCAAAAAACATCATTTATATTGTATAGGATGAGGTTTTCAAATGTCTGTCTATATTTTTGAAAGGGCTCTTTAAAAGAAATAATCTATTCATAATTGAAATTCTCTAGGCAAATCAGATAACAACATTTTGAACAGAACAGGTAATTAATTGGTTTGAATTTCAAATTGAAGGTCATCTTGTTATTGATTTTTGTGGGAACAGAAAACACAAACATTTTGTTAAAATGATCTGCAAATGGGGCCTGGGTATGCCCAGGTTCTGCCTATGATCTTGTTGATCAGTGTCACTGAACAGTGACAGAAACCAATAAGAAGGGAGTTTTCTGTTGTAAATATCGCATGTGCTTTTGAAACTGCAAAGAGCTGAACTGGAGAAAAGACCAAAGATTAACACTTACTAGTTTTCTTGTGAAGTATTACAGACCAAGAGCTGGTGCCACTTATAATGAAGCATCTGTCAGTATATCACTACAAGGTTGGGATGCCAGGTTAAAGGAGTCCAGCCTCAACACAGCTGTGACTTAACACTTTCAGAAACCTTTCAACTTGGAGTGAGATAAAAATATCTTTAATACAAGGGGAGGAAAGTAAAGATGGAGGAAAGTAAAGTGGTGGCAAGGGGAGAATAAAATTATACACAATTTTAGATGTCATTAATTTTTATCAAATGACATATATGCTGTGTGTTTGATAGATAATTTTGTTGATCCATGTGCCAGGATATTCGAAGGCAGGCATTCTCTTCGCTGTGTTTATACTTTTAGAGAATGGTTTGATAAGGAGATAGCCTAGACAAAGTATATGGTGAACATTTTGCCTTTCTAAACTGGAATATTTTAATTTTAGTCATGATAACCAAGTAATTCAGCTTCTTGTTGCAGTTCAAAATAGAATTCTTCATTAAAAAATGTAAAATAAAGGGGTGAGCCTTCTATCTACATACCCTGGGGCTGTTAATGCAGTTATTTCCAAGTTGATGTGCTTCTGTATAGGCACGACAGTGGTACCAGCCATCTAAACTAAGCCTTAACATTCCTCAGAACCATGTCAAGTTTATTTTGAGCCTCAAAGCCTACTCAACCCTATGAAAATATCAAGTTTAAGCATGTCACTTTGCCATAGTCACAGTTAAGTTTCTTGAATCAAAATGTGACATTTTATGGTCTGATTTTCTCCAGGTGACTCTTGAAACCTCTCAGTTCTCTTCAGTCATTTTTATGATGAACTGTAACTGCCCTCTTGGAGTTCTGTAGATCCTTCCTGTTAGTGTTTGGACACTACCCCTAAATAAAAGCAGCATTGGCCACAGTTTATTTAAAGCTTCGAGATGGTATCCACATCTTTTTTTAGTTCTCAATCCCTGGAGCTCAAAACTTTGAAATCTCTTCTCAGTTGGGAGTTCATTGGAGTCATTAACAGAGTAACTAATGTTTGCTTGACACTTGACTATTTCTCACCACGGAAGGCAAAAATGATTGGAGAAACACCAGGGGACTACTCAGCCTTATCTCATAGTACAACCTTCTCAGGGAAAGGAAGTCTTCATTTTTTTTTTTAAATAGGCCCCACCTACCCTTTTGGAGTCTACTGATTTTCACTTCCTACCTATGTTAATAAACCATCCCTATCTGTGCCTTGCATCTCATAGATGAATCTTGATGGACTGTCAGTCAGCACTGCAAAGGTCACCCTAAAGCTGTTGGCAGAATACACTGCCCTTTGCTGCTCAATGATGATAATGCTACTGTAGCAGTTAGCTGGATGTATTAAACTGTCCGGCTTTTCTAGAATATCAAATCATCTATGTCGTTCTTTTAAACATCTGATAGAATACCCACTCACAAGCTGTCTCACGTGTTGTTTTGAAAGAGATCTTAATGATACTTGAAATACTAGTGCTTTGGCCATAAGACAAATAATCTAAACAAAACATTTGCTTATTGAGTCATTTTGATGTTGTGAAAATACTTCTGAATTATTCTCTTCTATTGGAGGTTTTTCTTTTGCCTGAAAGTGCTGAATTTCCCACAAGTTTAAAAATTCTAGATGTTTAAAAACTTTCCTTTTTTATTATTTATCTCTTATTAATACCACAATATCTGAAAATCATGCTTTTGTCTATCTTAAAGGGGAAAAATTAAGAATCATTTTAATATATTTCCTACACATATAAAACTGAAAAAGGCAGTTTTGGTAGTAAGTTTTTAAAATTATTTATTTACAGGCAGAGAGTGAGAGGAAGAGAAGAATGGACTCATCAGGGCCTCTAGCTACTAAAAATTAACTCCAGATACATATGCCACTTTGTGCAGCTGTATTTATGTGGGTAGTAGGGAATAAAACCTAGGTCATTAGGCTTTTCAGGCAAGCACCTTAACCACTGACCCTTCTCTCCAGCCTGATGGTGGGTTTTAACTTCACATATAGTACAAAAGTGGGTTTCATCCATCTTTTCATAGCTTTTTAAGAATTTTCTCACTAAAATATTACTTAGATTATATTCAGAGTTATAAAGGAGCCATTCCCAGATCATTATTCTTTCTCAAGTTAGGGGGACTATATGTGACATAGTTTGTAATTTGCATGCTTAAGTTGGTTTTGGGGTACCAGTCCACTCTTAAAATGACTTTCTGTACACAGGAACAACCTTGTCCTGGCTCTTGTCCTAATTAGATGTGAGCAAAGATCCAAAGTGCTAAGGTGGCTGGGCATGATGGTACACACCTTTAATCCCAGCACTTGGGAGGCAGAGGTAGGTAGATTGCCATGAGTTTGAGGCCATCCTGAGACAACATAGTGCATTCCAGGTCAGCCTAGGCTAGAGTGAGACTCTACCTTGAAAAAAAAAAAACAAACAATTAATAACAAAAAAAGTAAAACCAAAGTGCTAAGGTGCTTGTGACATCCATGAGTTATTTTCATTTATGCATGTATTTGAGACTAATTAGTTTACCAGGTGTTTAGTTTCCTTCATACTCTTCTTGCATTCCTTAGTTCCATGTGTACTAACCACATCGAGTAAGCCATTTAGTCATTTAAAGTTACTTATTTGATTGCAAAATGAGAAAGTGAAGACTCAGAAATCTTTCAAACGTTTAAAAATCTTTGAATAGAACAGATTCTGTCCTGCCTTCCTTTGATGCATCCACTCATTTACTTCTTTTTTTTTTTAAAATTTTTTGGTTTTTATTTATTTATTTGAGAGCAACAGAGAGAAGGAGGCAGAGAGAGAGAGAGAATGGGCGCGCCAGAGCTTCCAGCCTCTGTAAACGAACTCCAGATGCGTGCGCCCCCTTGTGCATCTGGCTAACATGGGTCCTGGGGAATTGAGCCTTGAACTGGGGTCCTTAGGCTTCACAGGCAAATGCCTAACCGCTAAGCCATCTCTTCAGCCCTTACTTCTTTTTTTAAAATTAGTTTTGTACTCAGTGAATATAGTCAAGTTGGTACCATTGTTAACCTCCTCCCTGTCCTCTCCCCTATGCAGGGACCCTCCTAGTTGCATTGTGGGGTTAGCCATCAGTTATGGGTAGAAGGCAATGTCTCTGTGTATCATGTGGCTCTGACATTCTTCCCGACCCCTCTTCTGCAAATTTTCCCTCATCACTAAAGCAGACCTAAAATTAACCCACTCACTTATTTCTTTAAATTTTTTTGTTCATTTTTATTTATTTATTTGAGAGTGACATACAGAGAGAGGAAGATAGTGAGAGAGAGAGAGAGAAAATGGGCAAGCCAGGGCCTCCAGCCACTGCAAATGAACTCCAGACGTGTGTGCCCCCCTGTGCATCTATCTAACATGGGTCCTGGGGAATCGAGCCTCAAACTGGGTTCCTTAGGCTTCACAGGCAAGAGCTTAACCACTAAGCCATCCCTCCAGCCCCCACTCACTTATTTCTTACTGAGCTAGACAAGCATATTGAAAGTACAATATATTCCCTCTCTTGCCCCAAGATAATAATAGGACAAAATTATTAATCAAATATATTTTTTACTGCAGAAATCCAATAGTCAATGAGACCTGAACAAAAGAATTTCAAATAGCAGATGCTAAACAATATCTGTGGGGTGGTGAAAGACTTTTTTGTGGCTGGCTCTTCATGACATAAATGTTTATTGAAGGAATGTTCTTTAACCTAGAAGTATATATATCTTTGAATTATCATCACTTCATGCTGTTCATTTTTTTCTAGTTGACCCATTCTCCAGACCTTAAAAAAAGTTTTTAAGTGGATGTAAATTCCATTTTAATTAGACCAGTGCAACCTAATACTTCAAATAGCCAGGAATGGAAGTGTAACATGCTGGATGTTAATACTACCCAAATCAAGCATAGCCAGATAATTCCCCTAATCTTTGCAGCAGCCCCCTTTCCCACCTTCACAATCAAATGACCATAATGTTGCAGAGCTGCAATAAGACATTTGAGGTTCATTTCTTAAAAAAATGATCATCTTTTACAGGATTCTTTGCTCTTGTATTTCTCTTTTCTTCCTCTTGGCACACAGCTGTCACTGGTGTAAGAGAAAGGTTGGGGGAGGGGAGGAGGAGGAAGCTCTGTTCAAATCGTGTCACGTAGCACTAATTCATCTGCTCTCATTAGAGGGAGCGAGGGACAGCAGTGATGGCCAAGAGCTGCACTCCACACATGACACGCGAACAGTTTGGGGAATAGAAAATTGCTTTCTCAGGAAGCCCAGCCAATTAAGGACTTGACCATATTGAATGTCAAGTGTTAATTTAGGTTTTTCTTCATTTTCCCAGTAGTAATGCGGGTCCTGTGATGAGCAAATACATGTCAAGTAAAAGTTGATTGCATGAAGGACCTGGGTATTATATGTCACTGACAAGTCACAAATGTAGTGGAGTCTTTTAACCCCTTAGGTAAGTATAGTGGGAGAGGGGGAAGAGAAGGGGATTAATGGTGCCATAATGATAAGAATAGATAGTATATGTGGTAGTAGCTCAGATAGGACAGACAGGAATGGTAATTGTTGCAAAAAACTGAGGCTTGGGCAAATCCTATTCCAAGGGCATAAACAGTGGTCTAGGAAAAGCATACTTACATGATGTTTACTCGCTGCATATGTACGCCTAGAATATGTATTTTCTCTCCTAAAGTTTTATGAAAAGGGAAAATAGTGAATTGTATGATCTTCAGTAATTATTTCCTTTGAAAGAAATAGCAATATTCAGTGAGTAGCTGTATTATTTTGGATATTCTGACCCTTTGGCTCAGTGCAGCTACATAGTTTCTAGCTAGTATAATTTTAGTTTCTAGTCAGTATTTATTTTAAAAATTGACCTTATGTAATACCGTATCATAAGGAAGATGCAAAACATACAACTGAAAGAATATTTGTTTTCTGCCACGAGTGTGTCTGTATGATAGCATTTAGCCAACAGAAGGGTTGGGTAAGGTCCATCATTTTTTGTGTGTGCCCAGTTATAGATAGGAAAAGATTTCAGCTTCAGTGAGTGAAATAACTTTGCCCTTTTTTCTTCAACTAAATGTTGAAGGTTGTCCATCATGTATAGCATCTCATTTCCATTCATCAGCATTCATTTACATATGAATACCCTCAAAATAAGAGAATGTCTGTTTCTGTTGGAATTGTACAAGTAGAAAATAAAAATACCCTACAGCTCAAAATACTGCATAGTCTAAGACATATTAAAGTAAGACTGAGTAGTTACAACCTGGTCACTTCTAAAAGGTATATGGAATCACTTTTCCCTGAATTATTTTCAAAGACATGATCTTAAAACACTTTCTTGGAACTTCTCTTTATTTTAAAATTGTAAACAGACTTGCCCTTGTATATTGATGGTGCTTAATTCTTGGAAAGTTAAGTCTGCTAAAATGTGAATTTTGATAGTATAAATTACTAACAGTCTCTCAATTTCTCAGGTTAGAAACTGCTTTTAGTACATTGATATTTACAATGAATAATAATTAGGAAAAAAAATCTCAGAAATTCAGAATTTCATAAAATAAATTTCTTAAGCAATAAGTGAGACTATTCTAATTAGGCTTTAATGAACTCTCAGTTCTTTATTTAGCATCTCCACTCCCTGTCTTAAAACTGACCCAATAAGATGAGCTTAGTTTTTTCCCTTCTCATCCCTTCTCAGTCCCCTCTGTCAGTGGAACTGTGATGGCATTGAGGGAGTACTGTTAATTACAGTCCCGATTGTCAGCAGCTTCTCTTCCGCTGGGTGTGCTGAGAGGCTTAAGTAAGTTTCCCTAAAGTAAATTCTGATGATGGCAGCTCAGGTTGCTGATTCAAGTTATTCCTCTCTTCTGTGTCACTTTTGACTGATGGCACCTAATGCAATCAACCACAGACAGAAGAACCTTTGGGTTGCTTTAGTAACTGGACCGGGGCTCCTCCTCCCTTGATCCTTCAGGCACTCACTCCTCTTTGCCACCCCCTCCAAGACTTCAGTCCAAATAGGAAAGGAAAAGCCTGGGACAAACCTTTTCCTAAACCTCCATTTCCCAGTGGCAAAGCCTGAGCTGCCTCCCTTTGCGTGCTTTTTTGATAAATTTAAGAAGTCAAATCGCTGACACAGATAGATAATCCAAGTGTATAGGGTGAAGAGTTATAAATTAACACATTATTCCCTCTTAATGTGAAATACTTGAGAATGCATTTTCTCAGTCCCTAGACATCTACCCAGTGAGGGCTTGCATTGTACTTTTCAAGTGGCATTGATTTGTTAAAGCGCTGAATTAGCATCTCAGGCCAGCTGCCTGTCCACTGTGGTGTCACAGGGCTCCAGGTCCTCCTGTCTGCCCCATTCTATCCCTGTTTTATTCAGTTTTCCTCTTCTTTTTCTCCTGATTCATTTTTCCACATTTCACATTTTGCCCCCTCCCTAAATTAAATTTATTTGCAAGCAGAGGGAGGGAGAGAGAGAGAGAGAAGGAATATGCCAGGGTCTGTAGCCACTGTAAAAGAACTCCAGATACATGCACCACTTTATGCATCTGGCTTTCTGAGCCATCTCTCCAGCCCCGTTTACTTTTTCAGGTATTTTATTTCTGCACCATCTCTTTACTTTTCCTTCCTTCTCTCTTTTGTCTGTACCTTTCCTTTCTCATTTGTGAGGTTTTTTTTTATTCGTGTTACAGCTGGGTTGGGGGAGAATTTAGTCAATCCACTAGTGGGCTGGAAATAAAGTTTTATAGAATAGAATTAACATTTGTGTTAACAATGTTAATTGTTAATGTAAGAACAGCAACATGTTTGTTTTTAAGTCTACATGTTCTCTGTAATAGAAATTTTTGAGAAAACTCACTATTTTACCTTTTAGAATTGAACAAGTAACTAATACAACTTTTAAGCTCAAGATTCTAAATGTCATTTAACTTAGTATGGCTTAAAGACAATTAAAATTGTCAATGATTATTAGATAACTTCTCTTTTCCCTACTAAGATATTGCTATTTCAGCAAAACTTGTGGATATTTTTGCAACCTTTTCCACTAGTGAATTTAAAAAATACATTTATTTACTTATTTATAAGCGGAAAAATAGTATGGGCACACAAGGGGCTCTTGCTGCTGCAAATAAACTCCAGATGTGTGTGCCACTTTGTGTAACTGGCTATCTGTAGGTATTGGGGGAATTGAACCCAGGTAGGTGGGCTTTGCAAGCAAGTACCTATAGCCCTAGCCTCAGAGATTTTTTTTTGAGGTAGGGTCTCACCCTGTTCCAGGCTGACCTGGAATTCACTATGGAGAGTCTCAGGGTGGCCTCGAATTCACAGTGATTTCTCCTACCTCTGCCTCCCTAGTGCTGGAATTAAAGGTGTGCGCCACCATATCCATCAAAGAGTTTTTTTTTTTTTTTAATACTGCACTTTTATATATTAGTCAGTCCATTCCAAAGATGTTTCATGGGAATATTTCTGATTTTTCTCATGTGTGATGCAAAGAAGAGATTATAAAAGGGGTTAAATTTGTTTGGAAATAAAGTGAGATTGTTTGTCCTTTCTTTTTGTGGTGGGTCCCAGATTCTGTACATTTTCTGAGGACACACATACAAGAACATGTGGCAAGTGCTTTGTAGTTATTGGTCCCAGACACTTTGGGATCACTGTGTTGATTAACTTGAAAAGTGTACCTGTTTGGTTTTAGACAGATTATCTTCTAATCTGTCTAGCTTGTTTAGAGTTATATAGATTATATTCTGTAATTTTAATCTCATGTCTTCATATAGTTTTGTCTTTAATTTTAATTTTAGTAGATTTCAAATTGATAGCATCACCCTTAGTATTGGAATTTATTAGTACTAAAAAAATCTACTTAAACAATCAAGTGTGCATATTACTGTGTTTTATAAATATTAAACTGTTTGTTTAATTCATTATTTACATTTTGAAGTGGGAATATTTTGCATAGGTTTAGATAATCTTTGCTTCTGTGTTGGATTGATTTCCCTCCAATAAAATATAATTTCTTCTTTAAAAAAATTAATTGATGTTCTCCTCTGTAGAGTTAGCATGGGCTGGCTAAAATGAAGGGATTAGAATGACTTTTCAAGCATGATAATGTATGTTTAAAGGAAAGAAAAAGAAAAAAAAAAAGCCTTTTAACTATGGCTTAAGACTAATTCCAGGTACTAAGGAGACAAAAATTACGCTAAAGAAGACAATTTGGTTTATTTTATATGTACATGTTAAGTTACTTTGAGATCATCATTTTGTATTTTAGATGAAGTCAGATGTTCTTCATCTGTTTCTGCAAGGGGGCATGGCCTCACTCCAGGGGTGGAAACTGGAACACCTGCCTTCTGCAGGGATAATCACAGCTCACCTGGCTGCAGCTGGTGTCAGAGCAAGAGGACTTGCTGCCTTCCCAAAGTGCTCTGACTACAGGAGGAAGGCAGAATAAGACAGATTAATAGGAAGGGATTAGAAGTGAAAATGTCATGCATGAAGATAGTTATTATGAATAATCACAAAGTGGATAGAAAGGAAACATGCAAATGAAGTTAAGAGTGGCCAAGTGCTTACTGGAAAAGGGGCATGTTTTAGGGGTACAAAATTATGTCTTCTGGCAACAAAAATTTATACTGTCATGATTGATTATAAAGTGCCACACTGATAAAATAAACTGAGGGTCACATTGATATCAAAGTAAATTTGAAAATTAAGAATACATGTGGCGAGTGTTGTGGCTCACTGCTAGAGCACTTGCCTAACATTCATGAGGTCCTCGGTTTCATCTTCGGCACTGAAAGAAACACATTTGTAAACTTTTAATGTATTTTATTCTTATTGATTTATTTACCTTTATCATAATGTTGATTGAATCCAGAGCCTGGCTCCATGATAGGTGGGCATTCTGCCTCTGTACCACATCCCCAGCCCACTGAAAGTGATTTAAATGTCCTATTAGGTGCAAGTATGCTTTATCTTATTTATTACATGACTTGAAAGTACTCCCTGCACAAGTAATAAAACCAAAAATTTTGATTTTTAATCCAGCTTTTTTGTTTGCTTGTTTTGTGATAATACTTAGCCACACAGAATGGTTTTGTATGTGTATTAGATCCTTTACCTTTGCATTTATTTAAAAAAATAGTGTCAGGAGAGAATGGAATTATTTCTGTTTTGTATTTTGTAGGTCTAAATTTAAATGCCACTTAAATGTGAAAGAACTGGCACCTTTGATAAGAAGTCCCCAAAGCAAATAGTCATGTCAGTAATCATAGCCCAATTTTGAATGCAGATGTAAGGTGTTTGTTTTTTTTTAATAGTCCAAAACAAACAAAGGAAAAGAACCTGGACATCAACCCACAGCATGATCCAGCTCAGGAGAAAGCATCCTCACAGGCAGCCTGTGCAGAGTGGTGCTAATAAGAAAGGATGCTGGCGTCTGCCCAAGGGCTCCTTGGGAGGGAGTGGTAAACGGCCTGCTCAGTGTGTGGCTGCACAGAAGTTCCAGGGTGACACATGCCTCACAAGCTGGTCACAATGAGGAGGGGTCAGGGGTCATGTTCAAGAGCAGGGTGTTGCTGGATAAGGCTGAGGAAGCCGAGGTGGCCCTTGTGTGCTCAGTGTGTGGGTCTGTGTACTTCTTTCCCGTCAAAGCTGGCCTAGCACAGCCAAAAAAGCCATTCCTTGGCAGGGTTTAATGGCAGGATGATGTAGTCTGTTGTGACTAGTGCATTCCTTTCAGGTTAAACTAGGGAAATGGCATTGTGTTAAAATTCCAAGTCGCATGAATGTTTTATTGCCACAGTGCATTTAGCCCTCCAGGGGAGAATGTGTGGCAGGGATGGGGTGGGGGTGGGGGTGACTGAGAGACTCAGGAACTATCAGAAGAACACTTCCCTTGGAAAATTTTACCCACCAGCATGAGGCTGATTTGCTGTGATGGTCACTTAGAAGGGTTTCGCTTTTTCCAAAACTGGCTGTTTAAAGTCTCACAGTCCGGACAATTAACAGCTGAAGAAAATATGACAAGACACATGCAGAGAGGTTGGGAGATAGAAGAGGAATGCGCCAGAAAGGAGCTGAGCTGCCTTCTTGTATAAACTGCTCCAGTGAGGGGGCCCCTCCCTGGCCTCTGTCCCTGTCCCCCTTTCCCCAAGCTGTTTTGCTGTCTGCCTGAAAGCCAGCGGGACGGATCTGTTAGCATTGCATTGCTGCAGTTCATGGTACTGTATGTTACCATTACTACTCCCTCATTCCTTTTCCCTCGATGCCTTTTTTTTTTCCTTAACCATTTTGCTATAACAGCGGTTTATATTAGTCAGAGGGATACCATTTTGGAATGCAAAAGATCTGAGTTTAAAACAAAACAAACTTAAGGACGTTGCTTTTCTCCCCCTTCCTCTCTCTCCCGGCTTCTTGGCATTTAGAAGGGCTGTTCTGAACCATTCTAAGTCAACAATAGCCAAAGGTTTCAAGTGTGATTTAAAATGGGGAATTCTGGTAACTGGACAGTTTAAACATGTAAGTCAGCTGGGCTCTGGGTCTCATAAAGGGATATTGTTGCAAAACCACACACACATCCTGGGGGTCAGGATGTTTTGGGCTTTGCAGTGGCATCAACTGCATCCATTTCGCAGATGCCTCCTCCTGCTCCTTCTCAGGAAGCCCTCACCATTGTTTCAGTTGTTTTGGGGGAATAGTCCTGATGCACTATATGATTTGACTTTGTCATTGTGTACATGAAAAATAGCACTTTGGATTGCTTCGTGATTTGATATGAATCAGGTCAATTAATAGATTTAAATGCTATACGGAACAGCTTTCTATTACAGAGTACCTTCGAAAAGTATTCATTGTCTCTGGTCCCCTGTGACTAGGAGAAATATGTACTATCTTGAGAATACCTAAGAAAAGACATCACAATAATTTGAATTTTAATCCTAATTACCTTTTTCCTCTGTATTTTTGAATGTTAACACTCTGTTTTCCTTTTCTTGTGAGGTGTTCTTTTCTCATCATTAATAATGCATCTACACACACACACACACACACACACACACACACCGTTGGACATGGGTATGTGGGTGCTTGTGTGTAGTTTGATAACTACCAAATGAGTTACAAGGAACAGCTTGTAAACTTGCTCAACTAAGAGAACTTTGTTTTGATAAGTTATTACTTGAAAAGAGGTTACCTCACAGAAATTTAGCTCATCAGTACTGTGCAGAGAAGGAAACTGTGTGTAGACCTGTTGTAGACCTGTGTGCCCTATTTATGTAGGGTCGTCAGTATATGATTTATATATTTTTGTAAAATGATTTTGTCAAGATAGACCTCCTGAGTTTAATCTGATTACTGGTGTTCATATGATGGTTTGTTCTTTTTAAACAGATACATTGATACTGTTCATGGGAAGTTTAAACCAACAAGCTATCAACTTTAGAGCAGAATCAAGATTTTAAAATGTGATCTTTTTTAAAAAGAGAATGTTACTGTGTGGCTAGAATGTGGGTTTTCCTGCTTTTTCATTTTTATGTTTGCTTATAACCAATTTCAAAGTTGTTTTTTAATTAGTTAGACAATAAAGTAAAAACATCTATCATCTAAATTTGTATTATTTGAAAATATAGTTGGTTATCCTAATCATGGATACATATTATAAAATGCGTAAAGAAAGATTGTAGTTATATTTAAGCCTTTCTAACTTGATTTATTAAAAGTTTCCTTTCATAGTCCAGAGGGAAGGAGTGAGTGGAATTACTCCAATATGACATCTTCCTAAGAAGAAAATTTCAGCTGACTCAGGATATTTTTTCCTAAAAAGTTGAATTTTCTTTAAAATTGCAAGGTATTATTGAAGACTTTGTGGAATAGTGAAGGGTCCCTTCTTCACATGCTCCTGCTGCATGCATTAGCTCTTGTATAAGTTGCTTTATATATCATCTTTCTTCTTCTCTTTTTTTAAAATATTGTTTCAATTATTTATTTGACAGAGAAAGAGGGATGGAGAGAGAGAATGGGCATGCCAGGGCCTCCAGCCACTGCAAACGAACTGCAGATGTGTGTGCCCCCTTGTGCATCTGGCTAACATGGGTCCTGGGGAATTGAACCTGGGTCCTTTGGTTTTGCAGGCAAATGCATTAACCACTATGCCATCCCTCCAGCCCACTCTTTCTTCTTTTTAAAAAAGTAGTGTCTCACTACATAGCCTAGACAGGCCTCAGACTTAAGACCCTTTTGCCTAAGCCTTTTGAATATTGGGATTTTAGGATGCCACCTGATGTCATTTTCTTTAAAAATCATAAAATTATTAATTTTCAATGCTTGGGACTGAACCCATGCCTTTGTGCATGCTAGGAAAGTCCTTTTGTTGATTTGATAGTGGAGAAAATACATTTGAGAATACGAGGAAGGGAAAGGTAAAAGGACACACTACAGTTGAAGCTGTGGTACGTAGTAGGTACTCTACAATCTAAAGTCTCCTTCATGCTACCTAGTGGATTTGCTCTTGAGTGGATCCCCTTGGGAGACTTGAATTTTTAGAAAAAATGGAGGAAAGGGGAATATGTTAAATAATATGTTTAAGTTTTTTCGTAAGGAATGAGGCAACCTTTTCTGTCACCCCTTCCCTTTTCAAAAACAATTTCTTCTGCATTGGTCTAAATCTTTATCACTGTAACAGTCTCACCAGATTGGTCTTCATGAATGTTATGGATGAGGTTATTCTTTCTGCATGACCATTTATGGTTAAAGGTGGACCATAGGCAAAGTTGGCAGGTTCTATTTGGTTCTGTGTATCTCTGCATCATCAGTTCTAGTCATTTGCCTGAGTAAAGGCTTCCTGCCTTACACTTACTACTACTTGATAGTAAAGCTTGAATTTGCTTTTTATAAGACCCTACCTTCTCCTTTGTTTTGTCAAAACTTGTTTATAACCATTGGATTAAGATCATTCTAAAGCTAATGTTTGTTATTTATATGAAATTAAACAAAATAACAGCAAGCAACATATGTGTGCTTGTGTGGGGCTAATACTGTATTTTATTTTTAGTAGTTTGAGGTAAGCTCTAACTCTAGTGCAGGCTGTATTTTTATTTACAGTATTGAACAATGCTTTATGGGATGAGCAAAATAATGTGTTTCTTTCTGATTGTTTTTATCTGTGGATTATGTCTTTATCTTTAAACAGTGTACTCTTATATGGTACATTCATGTCATAGATATTCTAGATTAGTATTATTTTTCCTAGCATTTAGTTTCCTTCTGCAAGTCAGAACACCTCATCTAGAGATCTAAAGTAAATATTTGGCTTGGCATTTACTTTCACCTGTTAGAGAGTGTTTCTGAATGAGGATTGATAACTCATTCTTTCACAGCCACCTTTCAGTACACACCATGCTAGGTGTGCTGTTTGTTATTGTATGTGCTTTACAAGAGCACGAAGGGCAGATAGATCCACTGTCATTTTATAGATATAGAAATGAAGTTTAAAAGATCAGTTTTCAAGAAGGTTACCTCAAATGCTTTTTTTTCTCTACAAAATTCTTCATAATGTATGTTGTAGGACTCACTTTTTTTCTCCTTTTCAAGTTAGATTGTACAATGATGGTGATATATGGAACTGTTGAGATCAGAACTCGTCTACATGGAAATGGGGAGAGCTATAGCATTCTGTCTTGTAGGCCTTTATCTGGGATGCATGGTACACTTAATTACAAAAATTAAAACAGTACCTTAATGTTTTAGGAAATGAAGCCCAACAGAATGTCTGTTCCTCTGTTTTAGAAGTGTAATTATGTGTAATTCATAGGAGAGACAAGACATAATGTAGGGCAAGTGTTATTATAAAAAATACATATATTTTTTCCTTGCACAGCTTTTATTTATTTTTTTACAGTTGAAGTTAAAAATTTAATTAGTGTCCTGTAAAGTGTGTATTCTCATAAAGAAAAAGTAAATAAAGGCACATGCAATCTGGTATTTTATCTTCAAGCTTAACATAGACTAAAGCTCTCTTTTCAATGGCTTAGGAGAGAGAAGCTTAAATACTGTGAGGAAGTGAGGAAGACATACTTTCCATCCTGTCTTAGGGCCTATCATAACAAATATTTTTATACAAGGTAAAGTTAAGAAGATGATCTGAATGGGAGGACTTCATTGCACAAATTTTTTTTAATTTTTTCTTCATTTTTTATTTATTTATTTGAGAGCGACAGACAGAGAAAAAGGCAGATAGAGGAAGAGAGGGAATGGAAGCGCCAGGGCTTCCAGCCTCTGTAAACGAACTCCAGATGTGTGCGCCCCCTTGTGCATCTGGCTAACCTGGGTCCTGGGGAATCGAGCCTCACACTGAGGTCCTTAGGCTTCACAGGCAAGTGCTTAACTGCTAAGCCATCTCTCCAACCCTCATTGCACAACATTTTGTGTGCAAATTTTCAGCACACAGATTTTGTTTAAACCACAATAATGATGTAGTTGTAGTCTGAGAAGAGTCCAAAAAACCAAGTCACACTTCTTTGTCTAATTGTGCCTAAATTCGTAAAGACTCTACTTCAGGTTGAAAATAAACAGGTTTTTGTGCTTTAGCATATCTGTAAAAGATTTATGCATATCATATGAACTCACATAGATTAATATTAGGATAGATAATAAATCACTTTAACTTGGAAAATAATATAATAAGTACCATGTTCAGTAAGTTGTGTGCAAATCAAATTAATTGACACGATAATTTTGTAATTTCTTTATAAGCCAGGAATATCAAGTTTTCTTACCTGACAAATTTCCATTAGCATTTTATATAGTACTGTATTAGAAATACAGTTTCTCTTTCATGAACACTGTGAGAACAGTCCAGACATCTCAGCCAGCTATATCTGTATTTCAAGTGATCTCTTATTTATGTGACTTCGGAAAAGTTATGTAACCTCCCTGAACCTCAGATAACGTACTTACAGTATGGTACTTAGAAATGAGGCTTATGAAGATTGGAGCATAGGAGAGCTGGGTGATTGACACTGCTTTCTTTTACTATTGTAGTTCACAAGTCTACACAGCATTCTCAGTATCTACTTAGCAACTATGGTACTGGATTCTTGATGCATGTGTCATGTATGTATTTTACTCTTTCAATAAATAATACTACTTGTGCCAATCTTGTAGAAGCTTACTTTTGCTGAAAAAAGTGGTGGCAGTGGGGGTAGGGAGATTGGAGAGAACTCTCTTCTTCCTTAACTCTTCACTGAGAATCAGTCACTGAGCAGCATAATTCTAAAATCTTATGTGGCTTTTGGGTACTTTATGAACCTTTTTATGGTAACTCAGAAGCGAGGAACTGATTGAATTAATATATTCCTACCAAGGGAAGATTCTGTTAACCTCTCCCCCTCTGTTTATCCCAGGCATGCTTTTGTAAGACAGGACATTATCCATGATTTAGGTTACTTCATAGCATGTGGGTGCAGTTTGCCTTCCAGTCTTTAAAACAAAGGAATAGAAGAAAACCAAACAACAAAAACGGCAACAACAAATCAAACCTACTTTCTTTGTTTCTGAAAACAAAAATACAAACACCCAGATGTTTATAAAATGATTTAAATCTTGCAACTGATTTTAATTTTTAATTTTATTTTGAGAGAGAGAGAGAGAGAGAAAGAGAGAGAGAGAGACTGAGAATTGGCACACCAGGGCCTCAGCCACTGAAATCAAACTCCATATGTCTGTGCCATCTACTGTGTCTATGCAACCTTTCACTTGTGTCACCTTTGTGTGTCTGACTTATATGGTATCTGGAGAGAGGTTGAACATGGGTTCTTAGGCTTTTCAGGCAAGCACCTTAACCGTTAAGTGATCTCTCCAGCCCTGATTTTAATTTTTAATAGTCCTCACACATTCTTGCACAAATTTTATACAAAGGATGGTACCCATGAATTATACAGATATGACTAAGAAAACAATCATAAGGGCCACCACTCATTATTAATGTCTTTTCAGTTGTCTTTCTTCATTTACATGCATGTACAAATGTGTGAGTAGTTACTACTTACATAAAGTGGTTTATATTTTTTAACTCAGCAAGACCACAGATATTACTCCGTGGCTGTAAATACACATACCCATCAAAGGAGATGGTAATATTGCTAAATAGTAGAGCATGTGGTTAGTATACACATGCCTGAGTTTAATCCCAAGCACACTTTCTTTAGACAGAGTGTGCATCATAATTTTAAATGAAATCTTAGTGTGACATTGTATCACAATTTATGAGTTCTGGATTCATATACTTTAAAAAATAAAGGGTGGTGCTTTAATATGAATGTCCTTGTTTGGATTTGTATGCTTATTTTCTAAAGGTGAATTCGTGTGTATATGTGTGTGTGTGTGTCTGCGCATGCACACAAGTAAGCATCTGCATGCTATGGCATGTGTTCAGAGGTCAGAGCATAACTTTGAGGTGCTGATCTTTGCCCTCTACTGCCTTTGAAGGAGAGTTTCTCGTTCACTGCTGCTTTGGCTAGGTTAGGTAGCCCCCAAGTGAGCTTCCAGGGATTCTCATGTCTCCATTTCCCTTTTTTGACCATATGCATGGCTGAGATTACAAACACCTGTCACAGCTTTCCGCTTTTTATGTTGATACTGGGCTTCCACATTCAGGTACTTGTGCTTGTATTGCAAGAGCTTTATCCACTTACCCATCTCCCTAGCTCACCAAATGTGAATTCTTAATGTTGCTGGGAAAAGAGACCTAATTTTGCTCAAATTAAAATGAATTAGGTAGCCATTTCTGTGAAGAGCCAATCATGGCAGGTCATGTATGTATTGACAATTCAACTTGGTTTTTGTAGGCCAAAGCAGTTACATGTAAAGAAACAGACATGTTTATTTCTCAATAAACCTTCATTTTTAAAAGCAAGGTATCATTTGGCCACAGGCTGTAATTTACCTTCCACTTGTTTGAAACAAATTAAAAACTGATTAGGGATGGAGATTTATCCCCATTATGCTATCAGCTTCTTTCATATCATAGTATTTTAGAACTACGTTCCTATCTCAGGGTGGTGTAATGACGACTTTTCAGACAAATGTCAATCAGTAATTTATTTTAAAGAACTTACTGAATGAGGTTTGCATACCTGTTCCTATTCTTGAAGCCTAGCATATTGTAAATTAGGAGACTGTTGATACCAGAGTATATTTTAGTATTGGACACTTTAGATTTTAGTGTATATTAATTTGTGGAGCAAGGAAGAACTCTCCAACTTTCATTTTAAGGAAGATCTACATTTTCTCCACTCTAGAAGACTTCCCTATGGAATTAGGTTCTAGACACATCTTGGAAGTGAAATGAAAATTTTGTTAAGAGGAAAGTAGTCATAATGTTAAACAAGTCCATATCTGAGTAGATTCTTCTTAGCAGGAATATATCCTCCATCAACAGAATGACATTAGTTGCTTAACATTAAAGGTTCAGTCATCCTCAGAAGATTACTCTGAGAGTATAAATATTTCTTCTTTGCATCTTGAATTGTACAAAACAGGAATCAGTACTCCCTAACTTCCCTAAGGAAGGTTACTGAGGATCAGAGGAAATAATAAAATGGTTAAAATCACCCCACTAGTGTTGTCATATTACTGCTGACACTGCGAGTTTCATGAGATTTACTTGTTATTTACTTAGTATATGTGTAAAGCAGTTTGGTAGGTTTGTGGGGGAATATAGAGAGTATTAAGTTCTTGTTACAGACAGAAAGCATACATTTAAAATACAAGGATGTAGAGTGATGATGGTCTTAAGTATTCTCCACTACTAGGGGAGGAGGAGATCCCTTTTTTCTTGTGTATCAAGGAATTTCATAAAACAAGTGTCATCAGCTGGGCATGGTGGTGCATGCCTTTAATCCCAGCACTCGAGAGGCGGAGGTAGGAGGATCACCATGAGTTCAAGGCCACCCTGAGATTCCATAGTGAATTCCAGGTCAGCCTGGGGTAGAGTGAGACCCTACCTTGAAAACACAAAAAACAAAAAACAAAAACAAACAAACAACAAAAAACAACAACAACAAAAAACACGTGTCATCAGTAAATAGGAATGTAGCATGCAGGGTAGGGGATTCTTAATATAGCCGCAGAACTATATCAAATGAGGAAAAAAGTCCAATCAGTATGCAAGAGACATCAAATAGTCTAATTACACTACCAGCTAAGAGGTTGCCATGAAAGAAGAGAAAACAAAGCTGCAAAGGCAGGTTAGAACTGGATTGTAGAGAATCTGGAAAGAACTTTAATTAGTAATTTGTGTGGAACCTGATCTCCTAGGAGAATGTGTGTGAGCATTGGGGAAGCTACTGTGTAGCACTAGTTGGCAAGTGTGGAATGATAAAAGTGGGTTTATCATGTAAATGTTAGTGCAAAATGCCTAGTGCATATTTGTTAGAAATGATGATCTATTTGGAAGGCTTGTGGGGGACAGATGAGGAGATTGAAAAGCAAGAATGGACAGGCTTTCAGAATTAATGGGTTTGGGAAGTAAGAGAAAGGCTTTTAATAGTGATATATGGCTCTGAGTCCTAGTTAATGAGATTTTGGTGATAACATTGCAAAATACAGCAAAGTCAGGGGAGCACTCTAGTAAAAAATAAAAAAAAAGGAGCAATGAACTTATGTGTTTTGCTTGTTGAGAGAGATGCTAACTGGACACCTAGAAAACTGAGCAGGAGGTCGACTGAAGGATGAACAGTCACATGAGACATAACAGTCACATGAAACATGAAAGGAAGGGATGTGGGAGTGCTGTTGACCTAGAACTGACATGAAACTCAAGAAGAAACATAGTACGACTAGAATGGGAATCTGTAGAATGAAAATGGTATTTTATAGCATGAGTTTTCATTGCAGGATTCAATGACATAGGTTGTTTGATCTGTATGTGAAGTGACTAGTACCAAAACAAACACGAAAGCCTCACCATGTGTTTTTATCATCTGTTAAGTGTTCTATTCTTGACTAGGCTTCCCATAAGCTTTTAAAGTTCCTAGGCTTGAGTAGTAACTTTGGTCAGTTTGGAAGAGCATACTTTAATTTAAAAGGTCACTGAAATATAGCCTAAGAAACACCCCTTTACCTTGTCGCTCCACCACTTCCCAAGTACCTACCTAAGAAACACGTCATCACAGGGTGAGATTTGCCTTCACCTTCATTAACTGTCTGCAGGGCAGTGCCGCTTCGCATTTCTCCTTCATCTCATGCCAATTGAGATCTGTGTACTTGGATGGGGATCCAGTGTATTCTATAGAAATCAATTTAGTATGCTCTTTTCCATTTCTCTTTTGAGACCAGAGTCCTTGGCAGGTTTGCAGGGGATATTGTATAGTGTGCGGTACAGCTCATGTTTGACTAATGAAAGATTTACTGTATGAAATAGCAGGACTGAATGCTCATTCCATTTTCTGTTTCCTTTTAACATTATCTATGTATATTGATCTTGGGCATGCTACCTTGTGAGCTTTGGCTGCGTGGTCAAGGTCCTGGCTTCCTTGTTCAGAGCAGCCAGGATCTCTGAACTGTTGGAGGTATTTGTGGCCTTCCTTCAGGCTTGATCATCATTGTACACTTAACTCATGTCACAGTGCTCCGGAGGAGTTCGCCCCTGTAGACAGCCACCTGTGCATTGAATACAGTACTAAATACAGTGCTCATTATTATGTTTTCTCTCTTAAGTCCTGTATTGCTCGTTAATCTCTCTTAAGAAAAATCATAGTGTGTTTAATATAGATGAATCAGTGGTAACTGGCAATGTTGAATTTTCTGGAGTAGGGTTTGGTCTTTTATTTTCTAAAACCTGACACATTTAATTACTCTTTCTCCCTGTTTTGTTTTTGCACATACATGTTACAATCACACTTTCCTTTTAAGTGTTGTTGAATCTTGATTTGTTTCATGTCTGTGCCTCTTGTGAAGCAAAAGCGAGTGAATGGAGATAATGGTTTTTAAAAAGTGAATACTTTTCTAAAAATTATCACCCTCCAAGAAAATAAATAAAAAGTTCAGTGGCTTGATGTTCATTTCTTGGAAGCAGTTTCTTTCCTTTCATTATGGATAAATTTATCCTGATATGCCTTTTTATTTTATTTAACTTTTTCTACCTTTTGAGGGTCATACTCTATACCTTAGGCTTGCCTGGAACTTGAGCCTTCCAGATTCTGGGATTATAAAGTTCCCAGCCACTATGCTGAGTCTGAGTCATCCTGGTTCTTGACCACTGTGGAAAGCCAGTAAAGGAAACTGAGGAATAACCCAGTCACTAGGTTCAAGGTGACCTAGGTTGTCTATTTATTTTTGAGACAAGCCGAACAGACTGCCTATTTTTTTGTGTGAGAGTGAGTGAGTATGTGTGTGTGTGTGTGTGTGTGTGTGTGTGTGTGAGAGAGAGAGAGAGAGAGAGAGAGAGAGAGAGAAAATTGGTACACCAGAGCTTCTAGCCATTATAAGTGAACTCCAGACACATGCATTCCCTTGTACCCATGTGTGACCATGCACACTTGTGTCACTCTGCATCTGTTTTTTATGGAACCTGGAGAGTTGAACATGAGTCCTTAGGCTTCACACACAAGTGCCTTAACTGCTAAACCATCTCTCCAGCCCTAGGTTTTTGATTTAAACTTTTAGAAAATTTATTTTGAGAGAGAAAGAGGCAGAAATAGAAAGAGAGAGAGAGAGAGAGAGAGAGAGAGAGAGAGAATGTGCACCATGGCCTTTAGCTGCTGAGAATGAACACCAGATGTGTGTGCCTCCTCCTTGTATGCATGCATGACATTGCATGCTTGTGTCACTGTGCATCTGGCTACATGGGACTTGGAGATTTGAACATACATTCTTAGGCTTCACAGGCAAGCATCTTAGCTGCTAAGCCATCTCTAGCCCTAGGTTGTCTTTTAAATTAAAACACATTGTTTTGCCTGTGCTCCTCTCTTCTTATGAGACAGGCTGGCAGCTCATGTCTTTCCAGAATAAAACTTTAATTTGTTTCATAAAAAAGTTTTTTAAAGATAAGGTCTAACTGTTTAGTCCACGTTAGCCTTGAATTCGCCATGTAGTCCAGGTTTTTCCTCTTGTCCCAACCTTCACACTGTTGGCATTATAGGAATTTGCCACTATAGTGGTCTAATTTATTTATTTATTTATTTTTGGTTTTCCAAGGTAAGGTCTTGCTGTAGCTCAGGCTGACCTGGAATTCACTGCGTAGTTTCTGGGTGGCCTTGAACTCATGGCATTCCTACTTCTGCCTCTCAAGTGCTGGGATTAAAGGCGTGTGCCACCATGCCCAGCAGGCCTAGATTATTTTAGAGTGCTTTCCTCCAAATTAAATGACTTTTGTGTTCATTTTCCAAAAATACTAAGTTTCATTCATTTCATTCAAACATTAATATCTGTCATTACATTAACATTGATTTCCTTCTAATGTTTTCAGCATATGTGAAGTTGGCCTCTCCACTGCTCTCTAAGCTGCTTGTTCATTCTGGTTTTTCCATGCAAACTTCTGCTTCCTGGCTGCTCCAACGTCTTTTACGGAGTGACGTTTTGGGAGCTCTAGATCTTAATTCCTGGTGTATTTTGTTTTCTTTCTTGAGTGAGACTTAGAGAGGTCTGGATCACATGCTCTGGCATAGTCTCTTCTGTTTTCTCAGGTTCTTTTAGTCACATGTCTTTTTAAACTGTTATCACTTGGAAAACTTTTACCTCACTGGTTGTCTTTTGGTTTTCTAGTTTCCATAGGCTACTAGTTCTCCCACTTCACTAAATACTCAGCATTATCACTTGGATGACTGAAGAAAACACTGTGGACCACTGACCAGGACTGTTAGTTTTATCAGTAAAGACTGTTTCTCACAAAGGGTTGAGTTTCTTCAGAGTTCATTCACCTTTGTTCTCTAGAAATTCTTTTTAAAAATTCAGACCTCAAGCTACTACTATGAAAGAGAACCCAAAAAGTAGGCTTATATTGTGAGGAGTGGGTTCAGGAAGGGGCATATGGATGATATGTGCCACTTCTTACCATTTGACTGGTGACAATTTTCGGAGCCAGCCCTCCTCAGACAAAACAGATCTTTCTTTACTTATTCTCAACACAGCATCTCAGGATGCCTGGTATCATGGGATCTAGAGTTTTTGGATGCTTGATCCCCAGGTAGTGGCACTTTCTAGGAAGCCTGTGGAATCTTAAGGACATGTGTCACTGGGAATGGGCCTAGTGGTGTGATAGTCAAGCCCTGCTTGGTGCTCTTAAGCTTCCCTACTTTCTCCCTGCTGTATTGATGATGTGACACTGCTTGTCTGCTCCTGCCTGACTTTTCTGTCATGATGAAACTCTCTCTCAATGCTGTAAAGTGAAAATAAAAACTTTCCTTTTGTAGGCTGTTTCTGGTCTGGTATTTTGTACCAGCAATGGGTCGATAACACAGGACACTAACTGAGAATGAGGTTTTCTTTTTTTTTTTTTTTTCCAGTTTTCAAATTGTTTGCATTATCCCTCCAAAACTTGAGGTTTGTTTAAGACTCCTCCAAATTCTTTCCCTTATTGTCTTAAATTGCTTTCCCTTATGGAACTGCTATGGTGTGGTGCCACTTTTGTGGAGTGTAGGTGTATATACCATTTACTGATATGCCACATATGCACTGAGTGTTTCACATGTGCCATGTCATTCATCCTTGCCAACCTTTACAGTATACATGACTTCCACTTTTATTGATGTAAGGAACAAGGCTGTGAGATGGTCAGTGAGTTACCAAGCTAGTTACTTCACATGGAACCACAGCTGGAATCTAAAGGGTCCAAGTATATTAAGAGCTTTCTTGGTATTACCTACCTTTAGGATTGTCAGAGTTGAGCATTGAAGATACAAAGCTAAGATGGACATACATAAGAACACTTGAGATTATATTAAATGTTATCTGTCCAGACTGACAGTGTATGTGCTAGTAAGCAACAACTTTTGGTATTCATTTTCCAAAATACTAAGATACAAGAGTGATTATAACCAATTGCAAACAACCTCTGTCTTTTCTTTCTACAATTAAAAAAAAAAACTCTCCATAGCACAGGACAAATGACGTTATCCTCACTCTCTTCAGTCATAAAACTTAGGGTAAAACAAGACTTGTAGGAAATAAGGTGAACTCTGTCATATAGTAGAAATTTTTAGCGAACCATGTTATTACTTGAGAGACTATCTTAACAACCTATTCCATTTGATAAGATATGGAGGAAGACTGTAGTCATAGGCCTTAGTTTCTTGTTTAAAATGAAAGAATGCAATGGAAACTCCCTCTCTCCACTTGTCTGATATGGGAATTAATAAATATTATGTGTAAAGCCCTTTAAGCACTCTAGAAGAAAGAGTCTGTGTAATTTTATCATTATTCATGGCCCAGTAGACTCCTCAGGGTATCACCAGGGAAGAGACTTTTACCTTCTCTTCCATATTTTACAGTTTAAAGACCCGGTGTTTTTGTTGTTTGTTTGTGGCTGTGAAAATCTCCTTTAATTGTACCTGCAGAGGTTGTTCCTGCCTTGGAGCCCAGGGCCAGTTCTTTAGCAGCTCACTCAGAAGGAAGGCGTGAGATCGGACGGTGGTCATTGAACTGTTTCTCTCTCCTAGTGGCACACTCTCCCCTACCTCCAAGTCATCTTCCACTTCTGTCACCGTAATGCATAACAGAATCACGTGACTGCAGAAAGGATGCGCGTTTCCCTCAGGCATTGTCCCATCCTAACTACTTCAACCCTCACTTGTCTCTTGGCCTTGTCCTGTTTCTATTGGTACAGCCCAGTTCATCTATGGTTTTTGTAAGGATGGATGTGTTTCTGCCCATTGCTTTTTAGAAACAACAACAACAACAACAACAACAACAACAACAAAATCTGCTATGACATACCCATTGCTTTCTGGTGAGGAAGCACAGTTTCATTTTTTCAGCTTTAGATTCTGTTTGCTTGGACCTTGGAAGTTTTAGCTTGGGAATCCTTAACAGAGAAATTTGGGAGTTTGAAGATTGTCTTGTAGTTAAGTTGTGGGCTGAGAAATTAAGATATAACTCAGCTGCACACCCAGCCTCTTGCACTCACCTGTGTTTCTGCTCTTTGTTTCATTTTGGCAGCAGGGGCTTTGAGCGGTCTTCACCTTCAGTGCTGGTGAATCTGTTTACCTCTTGGTCTGTGTTTTCTCACAAGAACTCCTGGCTCATTTCCGGTCCGTTTCACTTAATGGCTTTCCTGAATTCTTTGTTATCTGAGTGGCCTTTCCTCTTTCTGTCTGGCATTCTATAACCATTGAAATAAGGGTGAAATTCCCCTCTTGATCAGAATGTGACAACTTTGTACCAAACCATGTTCCTGAGTCCTCTGGTAGGAATTTACCCTCCCCCTCTTTAATATTTCTTTCCTTGCTTCAATTTTTTCAAATCCAGCTTTGTATTTTCTAGGTTCTTCTGATTGGTTTCCTCATCCCTTTCATCACGGTTAGAGTGGAAACCACCAAAACATATATAGTACTTCAGGACTGATCTGGGCGTGCGGCCAGCTTAACTGAAGAGACTTGAGCTGACATAGAAGTTAGTTTGTTTATTTGGGCTGTGACTTTCATAGTGCCTGTCAGGCAAATGTCTATGTGAATGTTTTATATTTAAAAGTAAAATTAAATTTCAAGTGGACCCTAGCTCTGCAGGAAGCATCCCTGGCTCTAGAAATAAATAAGCCTCTTTTTTAGTAACATAGTTCCCTCCTCAAGTTATCATTTCTGTGTCTCTTTTTTTCTTCCTTTGTCCCCTCCATCCACGCATTGTCCACTCCCATTCACCTTCAAGTATTTTGAAACTCAACTCCTTGTTGCAATTTGAGGCTTTTTCTGTCTTCTTTTCAGAAGTCTAGTGCCTAACAGTTTTCATATGTGACCTCAGTAAACAAAGTGGGGTGGGAGAGAGAATGAGAGAGAAAAGAAAGCCTGCCACATCTCTTCCCTGGCCCACAGAAAATGGTTTTCTGGAAGCCCTTTTGACACTGAAGTGAATCCCCACTGGCCCTCCTTTACTGAATTCTCCTGAGTGAAGATAGATAGATATATAGATAGATAGATAGATAGATAGATAGATAGATAGATAGATAGATAGTAGATAGAGTTAAAGAGAGAAAGAGAGAGAGCTCCTTATGCTTGTTGTCATATCTTTGGCTTCCGCTGATTGTAAACAAGTAAGTTGTAAATAGCTCTGTTCCTCTGAGGTATGCATAGGAGAATAGCAGGTACTCAGCCTCAGCTCACCCTGGGGATTCCACAGGGTTCCTTGCAAAGACTCTGGCTTCCCATTGTAGTACCAGCAGAGTGAAATCTATCAGTGGTGCATAGTTAGCATTCCATAGTGAAAAATAGGTGGCATCAAGTATAGAAATAATAGCTGAATGGTTTAGTATTTTCCTTCAGCTGAAATATGCTTTATCACTCTAAAAGAAAAATGTATTAAGATACAAAAAATAATAGCAAACAACTAAAAAGTCCTATGGTCTTAATCCCAACATTTTGTGAAAATCATTATAGAGCTTTGTCTTAGAGTATGGTATTGCAGCAGACACTGATTGCTGGGATAAAGGATAGCAGATAAAATGAACCCCTGCCCCGTCAGCTTAAAATTTATATTCCAAACACTGATTAGATACACACTACATTTCAGTATCCCAATTTACAACAGATAATAATAAGTTAGACAATTTATGTCTGCCATTTATGTCAGTCACTTTTTTCTTTCTTTCTTTCTTTTTTTTTTTTCCGGTTTTTCAAGGTAGGGTCTCACTCTAGCTCAGGCTGACCTGGAATTCACTCTGTAGTCTCAGGGTGGCGTTGAACTCATGGTGATCCTCCTACCTCTGCCTCCCAAGTGCTAGGATTAAAGGCATGTGCCACCATGCCCAGCAGTCAGTCACTTTTTGATTGCTTATAGCTAGCTAGCTAACTTCTGAGGTTCCTAAATCACAAGGTAGAATGAAGTGTACACAATTACAACTAATTAGGTAGTCAACTTTCATATCCTAGATATGGCTTGCCTTTTTTCCCTTTTTGAGAATTTCTCTTTGATAACTGATGACATGGATTGTGGGGATGGTGGGGGTGGTGGGTATTATTAGATTGGAACTCTCAAGGAAGTATGCAGTGAGATTGGAATCTCAGGTGGCCTTAGCCCTCAAGATTTTTTCCTGCTTGCTTTAGAAATGCTAGGATTCTGTTTGAGAATAACACCCACTTCACTACTAGTTTCTTTTTTTGATAAGGAGCCATGAAACATGCCAGTAACTTGCCACCGTCTCCTCCTCACCTTATAAGGCCTTTTTGTTTTCTCTCAGAAACTGTATTTCTAAGTGTCTGAAGTTGTAATTGAGTATAATTGTAGTTGTTAACTTTCTCCTTTTCTCTTGAGTGTTTATAAAATACATTTTGTGACCATTAAGATAAAAGGGAGCTAGAAGTATATTATCTATGACATGGTCAAATAATATTAAGGTAGATATCAATTTGTGTCGTGTGTGTGAGTGTGTTTGTGTGTGTGTGTGAGAGAGAGAGAGAGAGAGAGAGAGAGACAGACAGACAGACAGAGATAAGGTATTGTTTATACTCAAATTTGCCATATATACATTCTACTTATGGAAAATGCTTCAGGTCAGCTCAGTTACATGTGTTGAGGTTTTATAAGAAGATTTTGAGTGCGAGTTCACTTTGATATGGAATATTCCAAGATTGATTTTTTTCCTTCTCCTATTTCTCCCTAGGAAGAATTACTGTTGCAGAATTCATTAGTGCCCTTCCATATGTCAACTGTGGGGTAGAATCAGTAGCATTTTCATATGTGACACAACACAAATTTCTAATCTTGCTGCTTTTCTCCAAGCCCAGTGTTTGCTTGCTTGCTTGCTTGCTTTCTTGCTTTCTTTCTTTCTTTCTTTCTTTCTTTGTTTCTTTGTTTCTTTGTTTCTTTGTTTTTTTTTCTTTTTAAACTCCTCAATTTAGTGGATAAATTTCCTTTTAAGTTGCTTATGTAAGAGCAAGTAGAAGGCTGTTTCCTTCACTGTCTTCTTTGTGATGTATAAAATCAACATATGTCTTCTGCAGTTGATGCAATTAAAGTTAGTGTTTTTCTTAACTAATTTCTTGCCCTTTTTCTTTATATTTTTAAAGTTTTAATAGAATTTTGCAACATAATAGCATGTAACCCAGCCCTACTTAGCTACTCTAAGCCTATAAAACAGAAATGGTCATATGTCTTATAAGATCGTTGAGGAGAAAAAGCGGGTTCATCTATCTGAATGTTTCCTACATCTTGGCCTGCACATGGTACTGTTGAAATTCATGGGTAAAGAGGGTTTATAAATGGAGTGTGGTGGTTCGTGTCTGTAATACCAGCACTTGGAAGGTGGAAGCAAGAACTAAGGTCATGTTCAGCTACATAGCAGGTTCATAGCCAGTCTGAGTATTGTGTGAACTTTTCCTAAATAAACATGATCAGCGATCTATTCATGCCATGTAGTGTGCAGATGACAGACAAAAGTACTTTTGCACCAAAATCCAGCCAAGGAGTTTGCAATTCATTCTAGAGCATGAATGAGGGGTTACTCATCTATGAGCAGTATGAAAACTCAAAGGCAGCCAGATTATAGAAAAGTTTATTCCAGCATAGGTAGCATCTTATGGAAGTTACATCCCTGGAGCTCGCTCCACTGCTTGCAGGCAGCCGGGCTATTGAGAGAGTCTCTCTTCAGCAATAAGAAGTTTACTGCTTCCATAACCCTGAGAAGAGGCCTAGTGAACCTTGTAAGTTGTAGGAACATCCCTAGATTTGTCAGTTGTTTACTTCCTAAGTCTCATGAGCTTCCTTTTTCTCTCCAAAAGGGAATGTTTCATTTCAGAGGGAATTTCTACACAAAACTCAGAAACATGGGACTCTAGCTCACACACAAAGTGGGGAGGGGTGGGAGAGTCAGCAGGAAGAAGAATGAGAGACTTAAAGAGGAGAATGCTTGAAAAGTTTACTAGGTAGGCCTTTTTTTAAAAAAATAAATATTCTCTAGTACTAAGGGGTCTTAACATGTTTAAGTTTTGAGAAGCTAACTAATTTGTTAGTCAAAAAAAGGTAAACACCTAAAGTAGCTGACTTGCCTGGAAACTGAGCTCTGAACAATTACAATGGAATTTAAAAAAAATTGAACAAACTACCAAAGGAATGCTTTGATAATGAAAGAAGACACATGTGAAATGTCACTTAGTTGATGTATTGAGATTCAGGTACATATAGGTCGATAAGAAGATAGCATGGATTTGCAAATACTAAAATTTTTATTTCTTTTTTTGTTAATTCTGGAGATGGAAATCCAGAGTCATTTATTTATTTATTTATTTATTTATTTATTTATTTATTTATTTTGGCTTGAGTATATGTATGTGTATAATGTGGTGTGTGGTGTATGCACATATATTTTCACCTGTGGCACTCCAAGCATTCATCTCCAGCCCATGGTTCTCTCCTGAGGTGGCCAGAGCAGAGTGTCAGGATTACTGCTCTTTTTTTTTGTGTTTTGATGTTTTAATTTTTTTTTCTTTATTAGTTAGTTTTGTATTCAGCAAATACAGTCAGTTTGGTACCATTATTAGGCTCATCCGTGACCTACCCCCTCCCCTTGGCCCCTCGTTGAGGTATATTGGTCATGCATTGTGAGTGAGCCCAGTACTGGGGTTGTACACACACAGGGCCACACCTGGCTCTTTCCTGGGTTCCGGAGATCCTTACCCTAGCAGTTTCAGGCCCTTTCAGACCCTCGTGTTAGTGCAGAAAGTGTACTTAGCTGCTGCAGCTTTCCAAGCCTGAGTCTTGCTTATGTTGCTCCATCTCCATCATGGAGCCAGATCAACCTAACCCCTAGGGAAAATTTTTAAAAGATGAAAATAAGTTTATATTAAATATAATATCATTTTAATCATATTAAAATCAGGACACAGTAAATGAGAGTAAGCAATATGTAGGGTGATTATTAATTAGCTATAATAGATTACATAATTTTGAAAGGAGATATTTGTGGTTTTCAGTGTGGAATTCTAGGTATGGAAAAATGTCTAATAAATTATGATGTTTTATTGTGTTTTATAATTTTTATTGAAACATGCTTTAAGCTGAGGTTCTTAGACTTAAAAATAGTGAGTATTGGAGGCTAGAGGTGTTGCCAATTGGTAGAACACTTGATTAGTTCTGTGTGGCCTTGTATGAGGCCATGGGTCCAATACCTACACTAAAAGCAAAACAAGTAGCATGTAACTAAATGTAATAAATATTGACAGGTAAAGACTTGCCCTTGGTAGCCTATACCAGGAGCAAGAAAGAAGTAATTTAAAATGATATTTTAAAAGCAGCAAGGAACATTACACATTTTAACGTACAGTTTACTTAATTATTTCATAAGAAATATAATGACCAGGGAATCAAATATGTCATCAGAGT
The DNA here is from genome assembly GCA_036346955.1 of Dipus sagitta. NCBI lineage: Eukaryota > Metazoa > Chordata > Mammalia > Rodentia > Dipodidae > Dipus > Dipus sagitta. Next base: position 85,206,407 of record CM070770.1, on the reverse strand, counting down.
CTTGTTGCAGTCTTTCCTTCCTCTGTTTCCATTTGTTTCTTCCTTTTTAGCACCCTTACTTCTGTTCACAGATATGCAATGGGCTTTATGGTGCATGATGTAAATATAGGGGTGCAGGGGAACCAAATCATGTGGATCTTTTCTTCTTATACTTTGCCTTCTCATAGTTAATAAGCTAGGTTTCAGGATATTTGCAATATTTGCCAGGTCATGGCAGCCTGTTTCAGTCCTATGGTTGGGATGTTCCCGTTTCTGCCAGGGTAGAGTATGACTGTGCCACCTCCATACCCAACGTCTAACCCCGCCATATTCCCTCAGGTTCCACTGGCATGTGCTGGCAGAGTGCTGGGTGCAGACTTTTGCCCAAACCTGGAGGAACCAGACCAGAGGCTGGAAGTCCAGGTTGGAGTCTTACTGTTTTATTAGCTGGGGGTGGTATGACAGAAATAGTGGTCCCTGGAGGCCATAGTAGTATTCAGTGTTATCAGGACAAGACAAGCATTGAGATAGGTATAAAGAGGGAGAAATGTAGCATATGTGCAACAAAGGGTCCTTTTCAGGATGAGTTGTCTGTAACCAGAGGTCATTCATTATTCATTCATTCAAGAGATACACTCCGCAATGGGAAAGCACATGGTCTCTGAAGGTTGGCTGCGTAGGCTGACACAGGTTGTTGTGAGACCTTTGACAAGTAATTCAACCTAAGTAGCCATTAAGCTGGGTAGTACATTTTTCCTAAAAATGTTGGCCTGTATTTTAGTTTATTTTGTGTGGTCTTGAGGTATTAGTCCTAGTTTAGTGTCTTGCTATTAAATATATAAAAGGGATCTTGGTTTGAGACATGTCTGCACTTTTGCGTGCTTTTAAAGATTTTGACGAATACGTGTATGCCCTTGCACGGTTGCAGGCTGAAGTTTTAACATGTAACAAACCCAGACTGTTTTCCTCAGGTTCTCAATTTGGCACCATTTTCTAGATATTCAGGTTTATAGGATGAGCATAGTGAGCATAATTTTAAAATACTTTTACTGATTTAGACACACATGAGAAAAAAAAAGAATCATTTTAAAAAATGACTTCCTCACAGTAGGAATGAGGGTGAAGTTTGTGATGGTGGGGGCTGCAGTTTTTATGGGAGCAAAGGGTGTCCCATCTTTTGCACACCTGCTCTTGGCCTAGGGAAGACCACCTGAGCTCTGCTGTGCTTCAAACTAGTACTGTCAGGGTGGTGTATGGCTGTGGTACAATAGAAAAGCAGGTGTGACACATATGAGGCATGATCATGCATTTCCTAGTTCTAGAAAGCTAACAGCTTGTGTGTGACACACAAATGCGGAGTGATGGAAGACTTAGTAGGAAGAACCCTGATCCCTCACCTCTTTGCATAGAACGTGTGATGTTCTTCAAACATATCACCTGGAATAGACTGTTGTAGGTGGTTGTGGGAGAATCTGCTTTTGAACCTTGAATTATGGTGCAAAGGAAAATGGGGTTTGCAGATGTGAGTGTATGAAATGAAATGGAAAAAGACATACTTAGCATATTATTTTGACATAATTAGGGGAGAAAGTATATATGGACAAATTAAAGAGAAACTGGTTTTAAGTAAACAGCATGGTAGAAAAATTAGCATGGCCCTTGAAAAGAAGACCAAGGTCTTAGGATGAAGTGATGAAAATAATCTTACTACTTTGTTTCTTCTATTGCAACAACATTTTAGTGAACTGAGGAAAAACAATAAAACTCTCTAAAAGATTGTCAAACAGGGGGAATTGGTGAATTCACTTGTCTACACTTAAACCATTTTCTTCTTTTTATTCCCCAAATATGGCTTCCACACATTTTAGAAATATGTGGTATGGTCACATGTCAATCATCATAAACTTAACACCAGCTAATAATTCCATGAGTATTTTTTTAGCTTTGTCTCATTTTACTGTTGCCATAGCATGTATCCTGCTCTTTTTTTGTTCCCATGTAGGGGATTGTGCCATTTCTTATTTTTTGGTCTAAATCTCTACTCCAGGGAATTTACTGTAGGACTTGACACAGTTATCTGCGTTTCCTGCTTGGATTTCAGACCTTCCTCCATGGCCAGGCATTATAACCACTGGAGGATCTGATGTTCGGCCAGATGATTCTGAAAATAACTCTGAACATGTCAATTTATGAGCAATTATTTGTTTATATCCTTTCTTACAAAGGATTTCATTTAGGCACATGCCCTCCTGTGTCAATTTGTTTTCTACTTTAGCTGATACAAGTTCTCATGACTAGCAAAATGTTTTTAACTGCTCTTGCCTTTTCTTATTGTGGTTGTTGCTGTTTTTGTTGTTAATGATGATGCTGTGTTTTGTTTCAAGGGTCTCCCTGTAGCCCAGGCTGACCTGGAACTCACTGTGATCATTACTTCATTTAGCCTCCAGAGTGCTGGGACTAAAGGCACACCTACCATACGTAGCTCCTTCTTCCTTTTAAAAGTTTCATTCTTATAATTTTAGATGTCCTAGTAGACTAATAATTTAATCATCCTAAAATTTCCAGCATTTGCCTCTGTATCTTCAGTCTTAAGTGACTAGTTTTTAAGTATAGCTTGACTTTTGCAAGGGAATCTATTGTGTTTTGTGGTTAATATGTGTGTTTTAAAACGGTAGCTATAAATGAACTTTAAACTTTAATTCACTACCTAACGTTGTTTCTCTCCCTGAGTGGCTTCAGAAGTAGATGTGTGGCTGGGTATTCACCTTAGCTTGGGAGGTTAACAGACTCATGGTGGCACAGAATTATTTTCTTATGCAGTTATCTTCTAGGAAATGGTTTTTCTAGGGTAGGCCTCTCTTAATTGCTGATAAATATTTTATTTTTAATCAGAGAAAAGTTAACTTTCTTAGTCTAACTATGCCATATCATGTATTGACTTGTTACTTAATTGTTTTCTTAGTTGCGAATTTAAGATGTGAGGTTTGATTTTTGTCATTTTCACTGCTGAAGTACTTAGAAAATTAGAGTAAATAATGAACCAATATTTCAGTACCAGATTAGACACAATTTACTGTGATGTTTCATAAACCACAGACTCCTTTCTTCTGTGAATATGTGAAGGATAGCTTTTTTTTCTTCCAGACATACCAGGGTGCAAGTGTAAATTTCCATAAAATTTAAATGAGGTGCTTCCTGTAATTAATGAACAATTGTAGCTGCTCTCTGGTCTGCATTGTAATTAACCGTGATCAGGCTTGTTTAGTGATGACACTGTTCCTGTAATAATTTGACAAGCTACTGTGAATTTGCCAGGTTATTAAACAACCTGCAACACACATGGAGTCACAGGGACAAGCTCTGTGGTGGCTTCTGCTGTAAATGCAGAATGAGGGTCACCGGAAGTGACCCCTTGAAGGCTATTGATCACCACAAACATTCCTGTGATTATGGAGGACTTAATTTTGTGCAGAGTGTCTTGGAAACTTTTTATGACATAATAAACATACTTGGGCAAAACGGATCATTTTATGAGCTCATAATGAAGTCACCAATTTATCTGTAGTGTTAACATCACAGAATGGACTAAACAGAATCTGAGGTCTCTCTTACTATCTTAATAAGTGGACATGCTTAGTTTTGTAAAAAGCTATTCTCTCCCCAGATTCACCCCAACATCCCCCTAAATGTAAGTTTACTCTCTTTCTGTTGGAAACATCAGATGATCATGTGCTGGGCAGTAATGGAGTCACAGGTCTTAAGTGGACAGGTAGTCTTATGTCCTTGGTCACTAGTGCACCCCCTCCCTTCCATGCTTCAGGTTAAGAGCCGTTCAAAACGTTACTGTCTAGTTACTGTGGTGTCTTTCATTCAGATTCTGTTTATTGACTAAACCACAAGGATTCCTGCCCAAAGTACCAGGCGGTCTATGCTTGACTGATTTTGATTTTCTAACATCAGCCCTGGGGTTTATTTGAAAAATGTACACACACTGCAGCTTTAACAAGTCAAGTGACTGCATGTTTTTGAGCATGGAATAAAGTATATCTGAAGATCATTAAATTTTGGAGGGGGAAGGAGGAGGTAGAGAATAAGTGTAGTAGTCATTATACCATTGCAGAATGAGTGGTGTGTGTGTGTGTGTGTGTGTGTGTGTGTGTGTGTGTGTGTGTGTGAATGACACATGGTTTTTGTCTTTTCATCTTCTCCAAGAGCCAGAAAGTTTCCTGCCGTTCTCTTTCCAGCCATTGACAAATGATTGCCAGATGTGAGATCTTTGCAGTGCTCTTTCCCTCAGCAAACCTGCAGTGAAGGGATATTTGATTCTCCCTTGCCCATTTCATCTCCTTTCCACATCTGCCAGGGACACACAAGCAATACATCCCTACATGAGAGTTTAAAGTTTATTCAGCTCCCTTTTCCCCCCTCTGATAAAGTATTTGGAGACAACACAATGAGGTCCATATGACATGCTCTCAACTTCATTGTATGAAATTAGTGGTTTATTTTACTTACCTACCTCTCATTCATATACTATATCTTATTTTAGTTTTGGCCTATGGAAAATTTAATGTAACCCTCAGTGTTAAGAGTTTCATGTTGTCTATGTGAGTTCCTCAGTTCTGATAAAAAAGAAAAGCTTTCACAGTCAATTCCATATAACATCCTAGCTAACGAGTGTGAACTAGTTTATAGAATTCAGTGTTCATTTAAGGTTTAAGAAGCCATATATAGGGATGGAAAATCCACCTTGTTTGATTAGATTCATTTACGCTGTGTTTGTGTCCGCTGTCAGTGTTGATCTGTATGAGGCTGGAGTATTAATCACAAGTAGCTTGTGAGGGAGAAAGTAGCAGAGTTTGGGAGGCATGTGGAATCAGCCTTGTAGGCCACACACATAATCACTAATGTGCACAGAAGCCTTGTACGTCTGCTTAGAATCTGTACTGATATTGATTTTTTTTTCATCTGAGTTTGAAAATATTTTCCAAAATGCCCTTAAAGCTCATGTTCATACCATAGGGTTGGCTGACACAGGTGGCCTTTCTGTTTTCCCATTACACTTTCTGGCAAATGAAAAGAACCCTTACTCCCTGAATAAGATCAGGTTTTTTTTTTTTTTAACATTTAAAAAATAATCCATAAAGTGTCTGCCACATGTTCTCTGGTTTATGAAAATGTTTTCCAAATTAGAGCACTGTATTGTATTCTTACCGTAAAAAATGCTAGTGTGTTTATTTCTGCTACCTTCTTAGCTACCTATGTGTAAGGGAATTTGTATTTTGTATGAAATTCAAATATGAAAATTAAAGAATATGTTTGAATTTCTACACAGAAGTTTTTATCATCATTAAAATGATATGGAAAAATAGCTATGCCCATATGGAAACAAGAACAGAAAATATGAAGTCTGTTTTCTAATAGCTTCTTTAAACAAAATTCGTGAAACAGTGGTAACAGACAAAACTAACAAGAACAATACCAACAACAACAAAAAAGCTCCAATAGCCCTTGAAGGGAAGAAATGCTTCTAAGCCCAGCCTAAGGAACTGAGTAAATACATCAAGTAAGTTACTAAAATGTATTTCTGTTCAAGTTTTCATTAAATAGGCTAGAGGATAATTGTTATTGAAGATGAAGACAGTAATTTCAAATTGTTCACTCTTAAAAACAAGATGATGATCCTGCTGGGAGAGCTGGTTGAGTGCAGGTTAAGATTAAGTAACTCTCCCTCAAAACAAAATTACCAAAAGCCAAAGTCTCTGTGGAAAAGTTTATGTTATTATTGTTCTTTGCATTCTCCTGAGACTGACGCCATCCTAGGCACTCAGTGATTGCCAGTGGTTGAGAAGGTAAAGGCAAAGAGCTCTTTCATAAAACAGCAAGGTTAGAAACTCCTGGAGCAGGAGCCAAGTTCCTCTAAGTTTAGATCACTTCACAGAATTTGCCCTCACTAATGCCTTTGCTCATGCCTTCCTGCTTTTTCCTCACCATGGTTACTCTGGGAGGCAGAGAGGTGCTAAGCAATGGAGGTGTCATCCGGCTGCGCACCTTGGGAATGTCCTTCAGAGGACAACTTGTCACCAGCCGTCAAAGAAGAGAGTGGCTTTGTGGTCTCTGAACATCTGGCAGCGCTGCACAGGAAGCTGAGGGGGTGTCATTAATTGTGATGAAATAATTTAAACCATCAGGAATAAATGAGGCTGTTAAGCTAAGTTCAGATTCCATTTGCCATGCACATGTGTCTAGCAGCCTGTGTGCAGTTAAAAAAATTGAATTATATTAACTCATGAGTAGGAATGAAACAGATACTGTAAATGAAACAAGTTGCTGTGTAGTGATGACATCGTGTTGAACCACTTCGCAAAGTTACAGTTTGTAGGATCAATATAACGAAAGTGGTCTATTATTTAATGAATTTTTACATGAAAGTATTATTACTGTGCTGAGCAATATGGAGAGGACTTTTGCTGTATGTGCACAAAGAGGTGAGGATGGGTAGGTGCATGTGTAGAAACTAGCAGGTCACCAGGTAAAGGGGCTGGAAGGATAGATTTTTGCCTGGCTGGGTTGATGCATAGCATACGCTTTGGTAGAGTCTGGCTGTGAGCAGATCAGATGCCCTTGCTCTCTATACCTACCGTAGGTTGGAGGGCATTTCTCCAGCTGGAAATGCATCTTGGAGAGCTGCTGACACTGGGCATGTACGTGGTATTTTCTGTGACTAAAAACAACTAGAGGGCAATGGATGACTTGTCAAACAAATGAACATGCTTTTAAGGCTTTACACAATCAGTGAAGAGTGATTTCAAATGCAATTTTCCAGTCCTATAGAACGAAGCAGGCTTAATTTCTTTAGAAGGGAAAGACTGTCAGCATTGGAATGTCGGAGCAACTCTGAAGTATTACTGTGTACTAAGACGAGAAATGGTGTAAAGGTTCCAAAATATGCATTTAAAATAAAAGATATGGTACACACTAGCACAGTTTTCAAAATTGAACTTTAATTTTAAAATAAATATGAGAATTTGCAAGTAAAACAAGACTGTTTAGGTATAGAAATTATTTTTGAAAAAAACAGAGAGGTAATCTCAGGAATGAGTATAGGAGATGGACTGGAGCTTGGGCAAGTTTTGGGCAGGAGCTATTTTATTGCAAATATTTTATGTGCCTTTGCTCTTCTAGTGCTTCGGTTGTCTCTTTGCCTTTGTTTTTGCCCAGATGCATGTCTGCCTTCTTTTTTCTTTCTATATGTTCCTTTTTCCTTCCCAGTATTTTCACTTTAAATTTTGTCCTTTGATATTTGCTTCTTTGTACAGCTTGTTCTCATTTTCCATCCTCCACTGAAGGGATCTGAAGTTCCTTTTTATTCAGTTGGAGTTTCCCTGCCATTAGTGAAAAGGTTATTATTCACAATTACTTAATTTGAAAAAAATATGTAACATGTAGGTTGCATTTTTTACATAAAATTGTGTGAATTGGTGGATTTAAAAAATGTAAATGAACTCTAGTAAGAATTTTTTAAAAAAGGAACATAGAATGCTCAATGTGCTACTCCTTTTGCTTGTTTCTTATTGAGATCATTATTGCTCAAGTCAGCCCAAATTTTGTGGCTCCAAGTGAAAATTTTCCTCGTTTCTTTTGACGTAGAAGGAAACATCCAAATAGTCATACCTTGAGTGTCTTGACCTCAGCCTTATTTAAATCTAACTAATACTTGGGATAACACTTCTGTGTGTTTTTATCTTGATTTTATTTTACTTATTGCAATAGAATAGGATAAGATTTGAGGCCTTATGAACTACCTAACACCTTTGGAAGGATTAAGGGAGATAAGAGTTAGGATATAAGGCATTCTGTATAGCACATAACTAACAGTGAACACATTGTTGTTACATAAATATTTTCACTAATTTCTGGTGGTCAACAGTGAAAAATTAGGAAAAACATGTTCCTGAAAAATGTATGTCACCTGAAAGTAGTTATATGATTTTTTTTACCTTAAAATAAGGAATCCAAGGTCAACAAAAGTTTTTGAATAAGATAGATTATGTTTTTAGTTTTTTTTTTTACTTTGTATTCTGTATACATTTGGGGGGTCAAAAAATAAAATGACAGTCCATTCAGTAGAGTGAGTAGCTGGTTTGCTTTTATGTATGTTAATAAATACAAAAAGTTTCATGAATGCAAGTTTCCCCTCCTTTAAAAATTTTGTAGCATGTTAATTGGATGTTTCTACATATTTTCAAGATATTTTTCTTCTATTTCTGTCGTTAAACTTACTCTGTTTAAATAGCATTAAATTCATGAGTTTCTGTGTATGGTTTCAACTATTTCAGGTCCATGATAGATTAAATAAACTACATTCTTCATGCTAAGTATCAGTGTTTCTACGAGAGAATATTGTCTAAATTTCAGATGATCAGTTTAACATAAGGTGTTTATATTGGAAATTGTAAGTTTTGATATAAGCATTGTTGAATAAGATGCTGTTAATTTCTTAAGCTAGTCTTAGAAGTTTCATTAAAAGAAGATAAAAGAGGAAAACCAAGTATTTGTATTTAGTTCTTTTAAAAAATATTATATTTATTAGAGAGACAGAGAGCAAGAGAGAGGCAGATAGAGAAAGTAGGCATGCCAGGACCTTTTTGCCACCACAAACGAACTCCAGACACATGTGCCACCTTGTGCATCTGACTTTCGTGGGTACAGGGGAATTGAACCTAGGTTCTTAGGCTTCGCAGGCAAGCACCTTAACTGGTAAGCCATCTCTCCAGCTCTGTATTTTAATTCTTGACTTAATTATATTTTAAGTGTATATGTACATATGCATGGGTTTTTATATATACATATATTCCATTATATATCCACATTTTATAGTAATAACAATAACTAATGATGGTCCATTCAAATGTTTTGTTGGAGTTAGTCATAATGAATACATTTGTAACATACAGTCCTTGCAAAAGGAAGAGAAAGCCTTTTGTTAGGATAGATAATAGAATATCAAGTTGTGTGTTAGATTCTTTAGGAATCAGTAATTTTCCTCATATTTTAAAATTTTGCGAGTGAAAATTATCTTTATTATAACCCAATTTCTTCCTCTTACAGATTGACAGACTAAGGCCCAGAAAATAAAGTTACCTCAGATCACCATCCCCCGAGCCACAATTTCAATGTGTCATAGCTTTAAAACTTTGCTTGCTTGTAGTTATACCTTTAAAGTTACTAAATATTACATGACAGTGTTCTGATTTTTAAAAATCAGAGTTATTTAACTTAATTTGTCCTATGTTCAGTAAGCTCCAGATGATCATGAAGGATGCAACTGCCAGTCACACCTTGGGAGAGCTTGCAGTGGAAACAGAATTCCAGGAGGCTTGTGTTTTGTCTAAGCAGGTTGCTACAAAAGTAGCATATCTTTTTCCATTTTGTGTGTCACCTTGTTTCTAAGAAATGCAGTTTTTGGCTCTGTTTTATCTTTATCCTTACTATTTATCTTTCTGGCAGTTACTGCTCAAATCTGACTCTTAAGCATTAAGAAGTAGATAAAATCCCATATAAATTATCTGTTTTGAAAGAAGAGTGCCATTTGTAGAGACAGGAAGAATGGGATTGCCCAACAATATAAAGTGAACTTTTAAATTGGTTGTGAGTGCCAGTAGAGTTTCGTGGAATGCTGAAATGGAACAGGTCCCACAAAAACCATTGCTATTATAAAAAACACAATCGTCCAGTGCCTTTTTGGGTATGGTACTGTTTCCTTCTATTAAAATAATGAGCTGAACATAAAAAAATAACATAGTTGACTTTTGCTATTGTATTGAGATCTTATAGATAAACATTGATCACATAATAAATAAAAGTTTTATGACAAAGACAAAAAAACAACAAAACATTTTCACTTGTCTGATCACATAAGTAAACAAACATTGTAATCCCACAACTCTGAAATTATACATATAAGTTATAAAATTACTTAGCTAAAATAATCCTAACACCAGAATACTCCATTACATTGTTAGTTTTTAAAGGTTGTAATGGAGCACTGTCACTACTGTGATGTCACAGTGTATTCTGAATGGGTCTGAATTCAAGACGTAGTGTTTTATCTTTCTGGTTAAGAAATTGGATGAAATCTGTTTTCCTCCATCTATAAAATTTCCCTATTTCTAAATGCTGATGGAATTTGCTTTGTAGAACATCATCCTAGAGTGTACTTCAAAATTCTGTCAAGCCCTTAATATTAGCAAAACTCACAATATATTTTAGAACTAGCTGCCTTTCCCTTTCCTCTGATCACTAGGAGCTAAGATAAAACAAATATTGTAGTTAAATTTTAACTTTAATAAGTTATTTTACTAAGTAAGCTTACATATCCAAAAGGCTTAGAGTACAATATTAGTCAGAGAGGCAGATTCAGAACTTCAGGATGAGCAGTTATTCTTGCAAATTTGGGTAAAGCTATACTTTTTAAAATTATACATACAACTGTTGGCATGGAGAAATAGACACTGAATTTAATAAAATATTTTCATTTGCATGATTTATTTTAATTTTTTTGTTTATTTTTATTTATTTATTTGAGAGCAGCAGACAGAGAGAGAAAGAGGCAGAGAGAGAGAGAGAGAGAATGGAAGCACCAGGGCCTCCAGCCACTGAAAACGAACTCCAGATGTGTGTACCCCCTTGTGCATCTGGCTAACGTGGGTCCTGGGGAATTGAGCCATGAACCGGGGTCCTTAGGCTTCACAGGCAAGCACTTAACCACTAAGCCATCTCCCTGCATGCTTCATTTAAATACAGGGTATTTAAAATACTCCCTTCAGTTTTGAGGCATGGCAAAACTGAATCTAGCAACACTGGGAAGGCTAAACATGAACCCTGCTCAAAGTTCAAGACATTAAAAAATGGCTATCTCTACGTCAGTGTAGGTGTCTGTCTATGTAGATTAAAGCATGTGGGTGCATAAATTAATTAGAAGAACAGTAATTGATATAAATCAAACTTATTTGGTACACTGATGAAATGAGCATTGTCTATAAGATTATCTTGTTATTTAATCTCTTCCATATAAACCTGGCTCATTGGCATTATGAAGTAATAATACAATTAATGTGATGATAGTATACTTTTTCTTGGTACAGGTCTGATCCTGCAGGCCTTTCTTGACTGGGATTTGTGTATATAGAAGAGCATAAGAATGAGAAATTTTAATTAGTCAGAGTCCCCCACCTCTATTTGTGTGTGTCTGGGTTTTTATTTTTATGTTTTGATCTCATAATGTCCCCGGAGTTTTTTATTCTTTTTGAACCAGTCATCTACTGACCCCAGAAGAGCAAATTGCCTTCAGATATTATTTTCTCAAAATGTTGTAAAGTTCATTATAAGAACTACCTGTGTCTTCCAGCTACACTGTGTTGTGCTACTGGGTCTTAAATTAAAAGAAAGTTTTACTTGTAAATGAACCCGTTAGGAATTTCTTGAATAAACAAAAGGTTCTGTTTCTTTGATGTACAAAGGAATTTTGTTTATGACTGTTAGTCATACCAGTGTATTCTAGCACATAAAGGGACCATTCCTTATCTTTTTCATGAAATTGAATCTACTTCTGTCAGCTAAGGAGCAGAAAACAATAACACTTACGAATGTAAACATGGATCCTGGTGCAATGTAAGGTTGTTTGTGTTGTTATTTAGAACTTCTATTCAGTGTTATTTGCTCTATCTACTTCCCATTCCTATCAGTCTATCTCCCTGAGACTGGTTTCTTTATGTTCCATCATGAAAACTTGCTTTTGGGAAATTAGAGATGTATGTTACTAATTTCATTCTCAAACTGCTTAATAGTTTCATGGCATTCTCTTTCTCTTTAGCATACTTTGACAATAGTGACCAATAATTTAACTAATAAATTGTAGGGAAAATATCGTAGGTTCTTTTATCTTATAAAATATTTGATGAATGGAGCTTAATAACTAAAACTTCTTGTTCTGGTTTGATCACTTAGCATAGATTTAGAACAGCCCTTTTATGATTATGTATAAGGAAATTTTAAGTAAGATTTGATGAAATCTTAATTGCAATTTCATGTATTAGGGCATTTTTGCTTTTTTATTGGTCAATGTTGGTACTAAGCCCTTTACTTTGAACAAACCAAATTACTTGGGTATTTTAGTTTTGACAGGTTTGCTCACATATTCATAGGAGTATCAAAGATCTCACTGTTTCAACAGTGATTATCTATGGTGCCCCATCAACATCCCATACTCTTATGAGCATATGTATTATTTCTATGGTTTTGTGAATCAGTAGCCATTAAAAGACTTCAGACCAATCACCCATGAAAGATTTGTTCAGTTTGCTTAATGAGAGAAATATGGTTTAGGACAACTTAACAATAAGTGTTCTAATACATTTTCACTGTTACACTTGGCTCTGTTCTTGATTATGCAACTTGGATTTTCAGTCATTGTTTAGGTATGCAGACATACTTGATGAAACTTTGGTCTGTTTCCTACAGGCTTTTCAGGACGATATGTGTCAAACTAGTATTGAAATCAGGATACCAACTGAGTGGCGCTCAGGTATACTGTAGAAGAGGACATTCCCTAGGTTGAAGAGTGTGACTGTTGCTCAAATCTGATGGAGAGTGGGTTTCAAAGAGTGGTGATGCAAAACAGTATGAGTTTGTATGTCCTATTCTCAGCCAAGAATGATGCATATGACCAGATCCCATGAGAAATTCAGAGATACAAAGTGACTCCCAATCAAATATAACCCTTGTTGATAAAAGCTAAAATCGATCTAGGGTTAAAACCCCACATGACACCCTTGAATTTTTCTTATGAGTATGGCTTCTGTGTAGATTATGAAAGATCCAGGAATTCTATGCTTATAGTTCCTCTCTTCTTATTTATCTCTTCTGTTTAATTTGAATTATGGCACTAATCTCAAGCTCTTCATCCATTTTGATAGATACTTTATCCATTCATTTTAGGATGTCTTTTGGAAGCTGACTTAACCTGTGTCCTGGTGTAGACAGATCAAGGTAGCAAGTAACTTCTCTGAAGGAACTTTATGTAGGGAACTTCCAGAGCAGGCATGCAAGACTTCAATACCAATGCAAAGATGATGCATTTGAGATGATCAGTACTACTACTGATGTACGCTCACTCTCAATATGGCTTTGTAAGGCATTTCGTAAATGCATGTCCCAGAGCAGAAGTTGTCTTTCATTCTCTGCTGATCTGTGTGCAACCACTCTGAGAACCCACTTCATTCATTTGTAATTATGTGTGTGTATTCTTCCACACACATGGGACAAGCTCAGAGTAAAGTACTAGTTAGTTGTCACTGAGGGAATTTGGTTAATGTGGGTGAAAAAGAAGTGAAGCAGAAGCCGGGCGTGGTGGCGCATGCCTTTAATCACAGCACTTGGGAGGCAGAGGTAGGAGGATCGCCATGAGTTTGAGGCCACCCTGAGAATACAGAGTGAACTCCATGTTAGCCTGGGCTAGAGTGAGACCCTACCTCGAAAAACCAACCAACCAAACAAACAAACAAAAACGAAAGAAAGAAAAAAAAGGAGTGAGGCAGAGAATTAGTAGCTGATGGGAACCCATGCACTTATGTTTTTAGTTTTGAAAGCATTTTTTTTCCCTAAAAGTTCTCAAAGTATTAGGAACTCTGAAATATTTGCTGTTTTGTTCCTCAATTATTCTAGTGTTCTTCTCAGATATTAGGTATTATAGTATCCTTCTCAGATGCATTCAAATATATCTTTACCACTGTGTTATTTTAAAAGCTTATTTGCATTTCCCAGAATAATTTTTGGCAATTCTTTTATTTATTTATTTATTTATTTATTTATTTATTTATTTATTGGTTTTTCAAGGTATGGTCTCACTGTAGCTCAGGCTGACCTGGAACTTGCTGTGTAATCTCAGGGTGGCCTCAAACTCATGTCCATCCTCCTACCTCTGCCTCCCAAGTGCTGGGATTAAAGGCATGCACCACCACACCTGGCTTTTTGGAAATTCTTGGAACAGTGCTCATTCATTATTAGGACTAGCATGACCTGTTGCTTGATTCACACTGAAGCTTAAAATAGTCATAGGAATTAGGTTACTTATAATTCAAAGCTTTTGAATTGGGAAGGGGGCATGTGGTTACCTGTTAAACTACTATTTTTTTTTTTTTTTTTTTTGGATTTTTGAGGTAGGGTCTCACTCTAGCCCAGACTGACCTGGAATTTACTCTGTGTTCTCAGGGTGGCCTCGAACGCATGGTGATCCTCCTACCTCTGCCTCCCTAGTGCTGGGATTAAAGGCGTGCGCCACCACGACCAGCTTAACTACACTTTTTAAATATTTTGTTTATTTGTTTGAGAGAGAGAGGGAGGGAGGGAGAAAGAGACAGAGAGAGGGAGAGGAGAGAGAGAGAGAGAGAGAGAGAATGGGCATGCCAGGGCATCCAGCACTTCAAACAACCCCAGACACATATCACCTTGTGGATCTGTCTTATGTGGGTTCTGGGGAATCGAACCTGGTTCCTTTGGCTTTGCAGGCAAGTGCCTTAACTGCTAAGCCATCTGTCCAGCCCATATTCAGCTACTCTTAATATTTTTCTTAACAATTTTTGCTAAAAATAATTATTTAGCAAAATTTTACCACAAGATGATTTGGCTCATTGAGAACCATAAAACTTGACCAAAATCTTTACTGTAGATTTCCTGAAGGCCCTGGGACCCCAATAATTACAATTAATGCTTTTATTGAAATTGACCTATGATAGATTAGTGAAGGTGTAGAGATGAGTGTAAGGAAAAGCTAAAACTTAGTCCTCCATGGAGCTGAAGTACTCTACATGCTTTACTACTTGTTTCACAGAAGAATCTATTAAAAGAAAACAACTTCTCATAGCTGTAGTCGAGATACACAATTAGTATATGTGTTCTTTTATTATAGTTACACATTTTTTGTTGGGATCATGGTCCAAAAATTATAAGGTTAACTATTATCATGCATCATGTGGAGGCAATGAAACAACATCCTATTCTTAGATGTACTCTAAGCTACAGTTAGTCTCTTAATAGTTTTTGCTTCTTACAAGTACATGAACTGATCTTAATTTCTTTCTCTGTGCTATATGGTTTCCTTCTGCCTTCACTTTCTTTGTAAAGAAATAATCATTTATTGTAGGAGTGATATGTCAAGAAATTAGAGGAGAACAAGCTCCCTATTCATACAGGTAGATGGAAACAACACATTGGAAATGAAACATGTAGCCTAATATCTGACATACTATAATTTCCCCAATAAATTATTTTATTTTTAAAAGTAAAAGACAAGGATAGAGAAACAATATGGAAATAGATTTTACTGTGATTTTATAGCTGTTACAACATCCTCAGTCCATTGGGAATTACTATGTAGTGAGATGTTCTGATTTTTTTCTTTTGGTTTGATTCAGACTACACATTAACTGCTTCATTGAAAAAAAATTCAGTTTGTTCTGCTAGAACTTTCTCTTGGTCTGAGGGAGTTTGAGGTTAAGAGCCACAGCACCTTTCAGGGTAAAAATACAACCTTCTAAGTAGGTATGAGAATGTGTAATGTAGAAGAAAATGCATCTTAGATAAGGAAAATAACTCAAGAACAGATTCCTACCCTGTGGATGGCCACTTACAATGTATGGCAGTTGCTTCCTATTATAATCCCAAGATCCAATTAATATACATAAAATTGTGCAATTTATAGGTGCATCATACCAAAAATATGTCAAGTGTGGTTTCTGAGTGACTGGTTTACAGTATTCCTCAGTCTCCAGTGTGAGCATTATGACTGAATAAAACTCCCATCTAAAATAATTTTCTCCATGTACAAATTGTATATGTGCTGGTCAGGGGTATTTGCAGAGAAGGGAGGAGCAGGAACCCACTGGTGGTATACTCACATACAGATGGATCCATTGTCATCTCCTTCCTATCTACATGGATTGGTATAAATTACTTGCTCACCCTGCTAGAGACATGCTCTGAATTCTAATATTTTAAAATTTGTGAATCTATTAAAACCATATTTGTAGTTCTAAAACATTGATATTCACTGGGCAGCTTGCCCAACAAGAGAAAGTCAAAGAGATTACACACTTATCCTAAGTAACAGCAACCACTCTGCCAATTCTTCTTTGAAAGAATACAGCAGACCCAAATTATACATCTATGGGTAAGAAGAGATCAGGAAAAATAAAAAACCTCAATATATCAAAATCAGAAAGTAAATTCCACAATAATGGTTTCAGTAATGTTTCAAGATGTGATTTCAGATATTCCTGGTCACTGAACTAAGCTTATGTATGTTTAAAATGATTTTAAAGCCCACTCTAAGGTTGTAAAAGATATTTACCCCTCTCATTTACTTATGAGCCAATAGACTCTGAGATCATAGGGGGCCAGGTCAGTCACCTCATTGTTTGATGGGAAACGTGAGGCCTATGGTGTCACCATGACAAACTGTGGTCATAGCCTATTCTTTGAATTTTTCATCTACAGCTCTTTAGGGTACTAAGAAGTCAAAGTGTACTGAATTAGCAGTGAACTTACACAATATTTAGGAGCTGGCCATATAAAATATATAGCAATAAACTGCTGTTTCCAAGGGATTGCTGCCATATGCAGCGAATGGTAAGCAACTGTAACAAGTAGTGGAATGATCTTCGCAAGGGGCGCATTTAGTCCTGTTAATCTTTAGTGTCTCAGCACTAATCATTATGCAAAATACTTGGTAAGTAGGTATCTATTATGGGTAAGAAGGTATCTATTTTTGGTGTGGTAAATGAATAAATGTGACGATGCTAGGCTGGAAAGATAGCTTAATAGTTAAGGCACTTGCCTGTGAAGCCTAAGGACCCAAGATCAATTCCCAAGTACCCACATAAGCCAGATGCATAGGTAACACATGTGCGTGGAGTTTATTTTCAGTGGCTAGAGGACCTGGTGTGCCCATTTTTCCTCTCTCTCTTTCTCTTCTCTCTCTCTCTCAAATAAGTAATTAAAAAATATGACAAATGCCAGTCTTTACATGGACTCACAGAGGACAGGCAATTCAAGGGAGAATTTGCACAAAGGATACAGCTTCTGTCATGTTTGAATAAATAGCAGTTTTCTGTAGCAATTGAGTTTAGAACAAGCAAGCTCCCCTCAGAGCTGTTCTCTTTAAGGGTACCTGAACATTTGGGATCTGTTGTACCATATGGTACCATACACATAGTTGGTTCTGAAAAAGTTTCACACTGCTTTCTCTTAGTAAACTTGAAATAACCCTTTCCTTAGCTGTTTGGTCTTTTTTTTTTCCATATTAAGAACTTCATAAATGTCTAGTTTTAGCCCATTTCTTGCTTGATCAATGTTAGAAAAATACTAAATATCTCACTTAATGTAGTAATTCCAATAAGAATTTGAGATACTATTTGCTTAGATAATTATTACTTTATGATAATTGGGACTACTTCATGGGCTGTTGAGGATGACTTTTTCAAATGGCCACGTTTGGAATGGAACGTCCCATTATTCATTTTTAGTTGACCTTAGTGTTGATCATCTTGTCAAGTTAACAATACTTTAGATTTTTGTTCTGTATATCTCAATTGAGAAGTTTGTAGACCTAACAAGAGTCCAAATACAGATCTTATTCTTGTATAGACGTGTTAGGTTTGCAAAGGGGAAAAAAAAAAAAAAACCATGAATAGACTGACAGTGTTCCAAATGTTGGTTAGCTGTTAAATATATGGTTGATAGTAATACCAAGGAGGTTTTGGCAGAAGAAGGTAGGTCAGCACATCGCACTACCATTCCTGGATAAAGAACCAATGCCTGTGTTCTAGTGGTAGATGTTTTATAACGTTAATGCATGTGCCCAATGTCTGTTTATTGGATGTACAAAAGGCATACCTCTCTGAAATTAGTATTTAGTTCTTAACTTTTTTGTTTTTGTTTTGTGCTGCTTTTAGACATGTTTCACTATGTATCCCAAGCTGCTTTTAACTTACAATTCTCCTGTCTCTGCCTCTTGAATTCTGAGATTACAGGTCTGTGCCATGACACCCAACTGATAATTATTTCCTTAATAGAAATAGAAACAGAAACTCTACAGTGTACCTGTTGTCTTAAATATTGTGAGGTGCTACCCTAGTACAAAATCATAAGTATTTGAACTTGGGTATGTAAATTTATAACTAAAGTAGAAAAAATTGAAAGAAAAAAAATAAAACTGGTAATTGTCCAAGTTAAATAATGTTGACTACACTTATGTGAAACCGATGCCATATCTTAAAACATGACAAGATTTTAAGAGGATATGGCATCTGAAACTGAGGTGAATGAATTAGACTTTGAATGGAGCATAGATTACATTTTACACTGACAACTCAGATACATTTGCTGTTTAGATATGTTTGGATTAACATGATAAATGGAATGCATGCTAAAATATTTAGCTGCAGACTCATCCAACAGATCTCAGGAATGGAGGCTGACCTATGGTTTTTAGAAAGACATTTACTTAATTGCCAAGGTATTTAGTTATTGTTTATTGAGTTGTCATTTGCATTGTAGCTTTCAGATAATTGAAAGTATTGGTTAGTAGTAACCTTTTTGTGAAGGTGTCTTTAAGCAATTGTTTCTTTTAATGAAGTATATTAAATATTTTTAGTGTTACCTGCCTCTTTTACTGAAAGATTCATGATAGCAAAAAAATAAAATATCTATATAGGGTTATGGAGAAAACATTTGCAGCAAAGATAGCATACATCAAGGGAGTGTCAGAATTGCTCAAGTGAAGAAAACAGAGAATTGAAGATGAGACCAAAAACAGGTAGACAGAGATACCTTCGGGCAAAATATAGCTCCTGAGGAAAGCATGTTAGAAGGTGGAACTTCATAGGAAAAAATTATTACATGAGAAAAATATACTATAATAAGCCTAATAACCT
This sequence comes from Dipus sagitta, assembly GCA_036346955.1. Classification (NCBI taxonomy): domain Eukaryota; kingdom Metazoa; phylum Chordata; class Mammalia; order Rodentia; family Dipodidae; genus Dipus; species Dipus sagitta. The sequence continues at coordinate 85,187,436 of CM070770.1, read as the reverse complement.
TCTATGTATTAAAATATAATTCTAAATTTTATGCAAGAAATTATATACTGAAAACAATTGCCAATACATTAATTACAAAATTACTGTTTTTTAATTTATTGAAAATATAAAATACTAAATAAAATTTCATATAAAATGTTAATTGAAGATAGTTTCTTTAGTATTTCTACTCCTAGGAGGAGTTCTTACTGCAATTGTGACTAAAAGCTAATTATAACGATTTGGATATTTTCAATCAGTAAAGGATATTTTCAGTCAGTAAAGATGTCCATGGAAAGATCATCAGATAGGAAGCATGTTATCAGATGCTTCCAGACTCGTAATTTAAAAAAATTATGAAGAAAAATTGGAAATTATTAGCTATAACTGTAAAAAATATGCTTGAGGACATGTGATAGAAAGTAGGGGTACCACTGGGCGTGGTGGCACACACCTTTAATCCCAGCACTCAGGAGGCAGAGGTAGTTAGGAGGATTGCCATGAGTTTGAGGCCACCCTGAGACTACATAGTGAATTCCAGGTCAGCCTGAGCTAACATGAGACTACCTAGAAAAACAAAATCAACAACAACAAAAAAAGTAGAGGTAATCTTTGGTAACTGTGTTTTAGAAACATAAATTTGATCATACCTGTGAATAATCCTAAATCCAGTCCACCTCAATGTATACTGGTGCATGACTTAATTTTATAAGTAAATTTTGTCTTGAGAGAAAGAAGTAGAATATGAATTTTCATGTCTCTATTAGTCATAGATATAAATTCATGAAACCAGTCAGGTAGTAACTTTTGTACTTGGTATGATACAGTAGTCTCAAACAGTATGATGATGGCTGCCTGATCTAAAAGAAATTGCAAGTCTATGTGCATTAACATGTGTACAGAAAATATCACCAGATTATAATTGCTAGTGAATCATAAGATTTATGCAGATGTGTGTGTATGAGCCATTTCCAGGACAGAATAGCTGTGTACACCTTGCTCACACTCAGGTCAGTATACTAACACTGTGCAAAAGCTTCCTTACCTCATCGACTTGGTATGCATGCTTGTTCCTCTTCTTTACATGGATTTCTGTGTGTCTCTGTATGTTGACTCCTACCACACGCTATTGCAGTTGTTTTCCTATTTATTCTAACCTACAGTTTGGCTGTTATTGTGCCTTGATTCATGGCCTTATGTCATTTATAGTGTCTCTACATTTGTAATGGGTGCTGAGGTCAGCATAAGTGAATGGGAGGAAGGAAAAGAAATAATTGAATTAATGTTTGGCTAGGGCTAGGGCCGTGGCAGAGTTCATGTTTAGCATGTGCAAAGCCCTGGATTCAGTACCTAGGGTGTATGTGTACACACATACACGCGTGCGCACACACACACACACACACACAGAGAGAGAGAGAGAGAGAGAGAGAGAGAGAGAGAGAGAGGCCTGTGTTACACAGTTTAAATACAGATGAAGAAAAGGTGAATGATTTGACCAGAGTCTCCTTTAGGGTCAGATTTAGACCCAGTTCTCAACTACCTTACTTTGAATTGTTTCCTTCAGCATCATTCCTGATTATCATAGTGATGAGGTTGATGTTAGTAAGGCTGAATGAGGTCAAGTTAAGCTGAAGACAACAGACTTGTCTTTATTTAGTACTGATTTGTTGATGCTCCTTTTTGTTCTGAATGTTAGTTGACCCCGCTATTTTTTCTGTGATTTTCATAAATCTCTCTTTGAAAATCTAAGTAGCATACAGAATTATTTTTTCAGCATGTATGCATGTTCATATATGTATGGGCACATGTGTTCCTACGTGGGATATGTATGTTACTATGCATACATGTGGAGACTAGAAATAGATATTGGGTGTCTTCCTGTATTATTCTCCATCTTTTTTTGGGGGGGGGGTTCTGAGGTAGAGTCTCACTCTAGTTGAGGCTGACCTGGAATTTACTATGTAGTCTCAGGGTGGCCTCGAGCTAACGGCAATCCTCCTAACTCTGCCTCCCAAGTGCTGGGGTTAAAGGTGTGTGCCACCACGCCTGGCTTCCATCTTATTTTCTTGAGACAGAGTCTGTAATCATTTCCTCAGCTTACTGATTTGCCTAGACAGGCTAGACAGAGACCCTGGAGATTCTCCTGCCTCTGCCTGCCCAACACTGAGATTAGTTACAGGTGTGCACCATCATGTCAAGCTCCTTGTTATTTAGTGTGAATGTTTGGAATCCAAACTCAAGTTCTTATGTTAGCATAGCAAATACTTTGTCCACAGAACCATCTACTTACTGGGATATGTTTTAATCATGTAGAAATCCTTAAGGTATTGACTTCCTACAAATTCTCTTCACTGTCCTTATAGCTCCAGCTAAACATTCAGAGGCCCTGAGCAAATACTTGGTTTAACTGTAACCTAAAAGATCAGTATTGGATGCAGGTATAGTAGAACTGTACTGGACATAAAAGCTCTATTCCCTTGAAGTTTTGTTTTGGAAGGCTGATAAGACCCATAGATGTTCTAGACACAGTGCAGCACTGGGGAGTTATCATACTAATGATCAACAGCAAGGACAGAGGTTAGCTAAGGACAGGCTGATAAAGTAGGGAGGTTGCCCTTAAGGCTCTGAAATATGTGCAAGTCAGTGACATGGAGCACTTTCCATCCAGTACAATATCTGACATGCAGCACTGAATTCACAATCTAAAGTTGGTATTTTTGTAATATTTTCTTCAGCATTGGGATTCAGGAAGAACAAAAGGGTACTAATTATGGTTAGACTTTGGTATTCAAAGAGGATTGCTTCTCCCCTATTTTGGACCTTACATTCAGTATAACTAGACTATAGGCAAAGCCCTATATGTTTAATAGTACATTTACTTAAGTAGAACATTGCTTATTGGAGCAAAGGGTTAGTAGGAAAACCAATTTTTGTAAGTGTCCACATTGAAGATTTTTAGGATGTAAGGAAATAATATTCACACCTTACTCTTAAATTTAAAATTTGCATTGAAGATGGGAAAGACAGAATCCTTATGTTAGAGATTACTGAAATTCTGTTTTTCATTTTAAATGTGTGTGAAGCCACCTGAGTGCATGTTATATAGAAAGACACAGTTTTAGAGTAGATATAATAAAATCTGGCTTGTTAAGAACATGAACATAAGAACAGTAGAGATCATTCGGCTCATTTCCTTTAAGTTACAGAGTGTTCTTAAGTCATACAAGTAGAATAAGTAACAGCCCTATTGGTGAATTTGACCGAACATATGCCTGTGTTAGTTCAAACACATAGGGAGCTGCTGTGATCACTAGAATCCTTTCAAGGTATGGTGTTTGTGTGTGCATGAGCAATGTTGTTGAAGGAGTTTCATCATTTTAAAATAAAACAGAAAAGATGGAATCAGAGTAGATTGTTACCACTTTGAGGGCACTGAATACAAATAATAGTTACCTCAAAAGTATTTTTTAATTTTTAAATTTAAAAAAAACATTGATTGAGGCTAGATAAGAACATGTAAGCACACTTTTGGCTCAAACCAGAGGAACAGAGAGGGCCTGAGACCTCTGAGATTGATTCCCAGAACCCCAAAAGCTGGGTATGGATATGCACACCTATAACCCTGATCCTGTGGGAAACAGAGACCACAGAATTTGTTCAGGCTTGCTGGTCAGACTGTCTTACTGAAAACTGCAACTCTGGTTCAGTGAAAGACTCTGTCTCAAGGAGATAAAGTGCAAGAGCAATAGAGGAGGACATGTGCTCTCTGGCTTCACGTCCATGTACACACATCTATACACACGCACACACTCACACCCCCCAAAAATGATTCACTAGCCCCCTCAAAATGGTATTTCTAGGAATGATGCAGTGATTTTATGTTTTCAGAATTTCATTCTGTTTTCTAACTTGTATATTTCTCTTGTGATCAGATAAAATCTGGCCAGCTGTTTCTGGCCATGTCTCCTTGTAAGACACCTTTGTTTAAAGGTTTGGCCCCAAGTGTTTGAATGAAATATTGGAGATATGTTCTGATTAGTGTAGAAGAAAACAGGACCTTGTTGTATTATACATATTATAGGTTTGTTATGTTTACTTTTTGTGTCATATGCTCTAAAGGGTTTTAATATGTAGCATCACAACATCCACCACTTAAAGGTCAAACATATCTGTTTCAAGCACATGAAATATGCTTATGAACTAATATGTGAGTGCTTACCCCTGGAAAAGAACTTTCTTGGGAGTCTTTAATAGGATGAAGAGAAATTTATTTTTAAATGGTTAAAAATTTTGTAAGGCCATCAATCGCAACCTGCTTTTTTGGGAAAACATGTTTGCAGCTGTTTCAAATAACTTGTGGTTTGAAGATGATTGTTAGTGTGGTTTTCTGCACATTCAAAACTTAGACATGTCTCTGTTGCTTGTCTTTGAAGCTAAGGAGTTAAGGGATTTCATATTAGCTCTATTTATTAAATATTTTAGTTTCTAAAAATGTTAATATTTAATTTTGTAGCAGACATTATAAAATAATTTTATTAGGAATTTACATAAACATTTGAAACTTTTTAAGAATAGTTATGTTTTTGGAATTCAGGATTCTGTCACATGAAATTAAACACATATAATTTAAAAACTGATAAGGAAATGAAATAATTATAAATTCATGATAGTTTTAGTAGTAATCTGCAGAGCAATAAGGGGACTATAGCTAAGGAAATCGCTGAGTATGAGAAGTAACGTACATAACACAGCCCTTAATGGCCTCTGGACTTGTGAGGCAAAGGACTTTAGAAGCTTCTATTTATGTGGCCCTCTCTTTATTTTCATCTCTGGGGATGTACCAGGGAGCTACCTGATTTACTATTCATGAATTGATCTCCAGTGATCAGTTTGTGACTTAGTCTCACCAGGAAATACCTACTCTAAATGAGGGAGCAGATTTAGAAAGGTTATATGGTTCACTCAGGATTTCCTGTCAAAAACCAAGTGTACTCTCCACTGCTTTTTGCTCCACTTGTGACACAGAAACAAAGTACAGCTTGCCCTTTCTTTTCTCACCAGGGATGGCAAAGAAAGCTCTAAGTTGCAAACTGAGATTTAACATGTGACTTTGGAAAGGTGAATTACTTGTTTCTTTTTAGATGAACACACTGGTGTTTGCAGTATGGAGTATGTATGATTGAGATTGTTTATAGAAATCATTGCCTTGTACATTCTATAGGCACCCGGATTTAATTTCCACACTATTTTTTAACCTTTCCTTTTATTTATTTTTCTGCACAAAGAAGTTTGGCTTTATTTGTGCAGGCTAAGTATAGCCCATGCTAACCAACAACCCTGTGCAGCTTATGTCCACTAAGAAGTAGACCGTGTCCATGTCAGCAGGAAGCACTTACAAAGAGGCAAGCATTGTAGTAGTAATATGTGGTAAGAATGAGAGGGAGTACAGATAAGGAAGCTGTAATTTTTTTTATGGAATAAGGTTAGAAAAAATGTTATTTAAATGGGTCTTTGATGGCAAGTGATAGGATGTTTTAAGGGGAAAGGGTCTTGGTGTGGCTGAAAGTTGATTGCAAATGAGATGATCAATTTGTAGTTATTTATGTGGAATAATTTTGGTGCGATCATTTAACAAACATTAGTTGCATGTAACTAATAGGCCTTGTAGTTTTTAAGTACTTGTTTGGTTGCTGAGGATACAATGGTGAATATGACAAAATCCTTTCCTCTTAGATAGCAGTCTAGTAGAGAAGATAAATAACAAATTATCAAAAATAAATTCCAAAGTAGTTAGAGATTTGATGAAAAGCAGAGGATAAGAAAATGGGGAGTGAGGTTGGAGTGGTATAGTTTTAGATGGTATAATCAGAATGAGAAAGTCTGAGGAAATAATATTTGGGCAAAGACTTCTATAAATTGAGAGAGTGAGTCCTATAGAAAGGTTCTTATGCAGGAAAAACCATCCAGTAGATATAGGAGCAAGTGAGGTGATTTTGAGAAGCTGCCTGGTTGTCAGTGAGTAGGGTCTTAAAATATCAAAAGGCCAACAGGGCATGGTGATACATGCCTTTAATCCCAGCACTTGGGAGGCAGACGTAGGATGATCCTTGAGAGTTCAAGGCCAGCTTGAGACTACATAGTGAATTCTAGGTCAGCCTGGGCAAGAGTGAGACCCTACTTCAAAAACAACAAAAATCTCAAAAGGGCGTAATGAGAAGGAAAATCTAATCTTTACATAGACATTTAGTAGAATCTTGAATACTGTTAGGCCTCTCTGCATTAAGTAAGTATGCCCATAAGAGTGCTTCTGTCTCTTCTATTGACTCACCTTTACCCTCCACCTGCTCATCCATCCACCAACCATTTAAACAGTATTTATTGAGAACTTTCTGTAACTCACTCTGCATTGTACACTAGCTCTTAAATGAATTCAAGTCTGATTCTATCCTAAGAAGGTGAGTTCTACAATTACCAATGGTTAATTCATTGATTAGTCTATTTTTATGAAACTATTACTTATTGTAAGACTGAAAACTGTTACCTTAATATCTTCTACTAAGATATTTTTGGGTTAATAGGTCATGCATTTGTAAGGAAAAGAGTTTAAAATGAAAAATCAAGTGGGTTGAGAGGATTGAAGAGCTTAACAAGAACACAGAGTAAGTATCTCCTAGTTGAGTTGTCTGCTCCGGGTATTTAGTGAGTCAGATGTGCCAAAATGCAGCCTTTCTGTAAGAGACAGATCAAGTTGTTGATGCTAGAGAGGAAAAGGGTTGGGCACATACTTGCAAGACCTATGATCTTTCCCAGAATTGGGGAGGATAAGGGAATTGCTAAGAATTTGAAGTTGGAACTGTTCCCTCTAATTGTAGCATAGTCCACATGTGAGGGGAGGGGCATGGAATACAGAAGGTGATATCCTGAACAATATGGGAGCTATGCATTGTTAAAAATCAAAGCATTTAGTCAAATGTTTGGCCAAGGTAATGTGTGCTGAATTTCAGACAACATAAACTAAGGTGGCCTTGTTTTTCAGTGACCTTTAGGACATTTGATCAAAATATATGGCCTGCTTAGTATTTTTTTCTTCCGTTCCCCCTCTTGTTGCGTTACAGCTGCTTTTATTTTCTGTACTTTGAAATTATTGCAGATGTACTTTAAAAAAGACCCATTCTTAAACTTTTGCAATTGCATGCAGTTTTTCAATGACAATTTCTACTTACTCTGCACACAGTTGGCTTGGGGGATGTCTAAGTCACCATGGTTGGCGTTGCAATTCAGATGCTCATCTTCTTTGTACTTTAGACCCCCTTCTGCCTGCTGGTGCTCTGGGTATCATCCCATTTTCTGCAGGAATTCTGAACTAGTATTTAATATGTACTTTTCTTTCTTATGTTTGTTTAAAACAAACATCCCTATATCTGTTAAACATACTGATTTTGGAAAATCAGAAATTAGAAAAAGCATCTATTACCCAAGCCACACTAATATAAGCACAGCTACATATCCATTGTGGTTTCCTATTTTACTTAGTTGATAATGTTCACAGTATGATCTGTGATGTCATTGATACACTGTACAGCTCTTATCTTTGTGTATTTATATGTTTTATATTATGAACAATCTCACATCATCTTTAGGACCTATACATGTTTCTATCATGTGCGAAGGTATAAATACAAGATAAGCCTCTTTCTGGTTCTGTTCCCGTCATTCATTTCCTTTTCAGGCCCCTTTCTTCTCATTGTCATTCACAACTTAGTACTACTTCCTCTTATCTTAGTCTGCTTTAGCCTCTCACTGCCTTAACTTGTTTCTGCTCTTCTCCCCAATGGCTCTTCTCCCTACATTTCTGCTTTTCAGTGACATTGTGTGCTTCTGCTTACTTGTGTTCTTCCTTCAAGTCTTCGGAGTTTCTGCCTTTTTTTTTTTTTTTTTTTTGGTTTTTCGAAGTAGAGTCCTGATGTTGCCCAAGCTGACCTGGAATTCTCTATGTAGTCTCAGGGTGGCCTCAAATTCAACAGGGATCCTCCTACCTCTGCCTCTCCCAGAGTGATGGAATTAAAGGCATTTGCCACCATTCCTTGCCTGAGTTTCTGACTTTCATTATTACAACTCTGTTCTTACTTTTATAATTCATTATTTTGTAGTTCATTTTTATATCTGTTAAAATATAAATCTTATCAGATACTCCATACATGGTTCCTTCCATTGCACTTTTTGTGCAATCACACTAACTCCCAATATTTTATATTCCCATTAATTTTCTGATAACTAGCCAACTCTTTCTGCAGCCTAGCATTTTCTATAGGACTTATATTTATAAGTTACTTTCTTTTAGGTGATCCACTTCGGATCTCAGGGATGGTCAGGAGCTAACGTTTTCAGTGTCTAATCTTGCCCTCTCTTCAGCTTCTACTACATGTTAAATTGTGTCGCCGTGTGTTATTTCCTATGTCACCACCTGGGTGATATCCCACTCAGGCTGCAAACCAGAAGGTCTTGTGGGACCTCCTCTTTTCCCTAGCTCATACTCCTTTCCTCAATTCCAATGACTACTAAACTGATGTTTGCTAGTTTACTTTCTGCATTTCTAGTGTCTCCAGACTAGTTCAGAGTTGCTAGTTTGTATTGTTAGAAGTCAAACCCTCTCCTAAGTATTCTATAGCACACATCACAACAAAGAACTGTCCAACACAGAACAACCACCACTCCATGCATACTAGCAACTGATCCATCCCTGCAGTGGTTTTTGTTTTCTTTTCTGATAAGAACACTTGCCAGGAGATCCACCCTACTTTGTGACAATGGAAACATAAGCATTCCCAAATTTCTTCCTGATGACATCCTTCCTCTTAAGAACCCTGCCCTATATGTACCTTTTCTGAAGTCCTTATAGTTATGTGTGGTGGTTGCATCTCCACTTGCTCATCTTTATGGCTGCCAGAGGTCAGTGTATCGAGGACTTACAGAACACTGTTGAGATAATCAGCCTATGTTCATACTTTGATTATATGTCAGGGCTATCCTTCAACACTGTTCTGTATAAACAAGAGAGGACAGGCAGCAATGTGAAGAATTTTGTTCCTCTAAAAGAGAAAGATTAAGATAATTTAATTTGGTAAATTGATGGTGCTTTCCTTGATAACAAGTAAATTTAAGGCACATGCAGTAGGTACATGAGTGAAGTTGTGGAATTACTTTTGTTAAAGTTCTTTTTAAAAGTTACCAGATGTTCAGAGTTTAATTAATTCATTTCATTAATCTCTCTATAATGGCCGAACATTGGTTTTGTGCCAGGATTTTGCTTGTTCCTGGATGAAACAGGTCCTACCATTTAGGCTGACTTTTCAGATAGATATTCAAGGATGACTTTTAATATAGAGTGAGATAAATATAAATCAGAGAAGTGCAAGATAGTGAGCTGAGTTTCACATGGTAGGCAGGAAAGCCGTGTGTGTGTGTGTGTGTGTGTGTGTGTGTGTTTTAAATCTAAGCAAGTACATTGATGCTCTCAAGAATTCAGCAGTAAGCAATCTCCTTGTTCCTCTTTGCATTTAGTCAGCTTGATTGTGATGAATTTGGAGAATTAAAGTGTCTATGGTAGCAATGCATGAAAATTGACATGGTCATGAAGCATTTCATACTTTCTTTGAGCTGTATCTTAACAATCCTGTCCCCTCATTTCCCCCCTCCATTACCTTAATTCTGTACTATGAAGCAAATGTGGCAAGTATTCTGATCCCCTGGCCTCGTCTGTCTGCAGAGGTGTATGTGAGTGAGACCCCTTTTAATCATTCGTATAATGATTGGTGGCTCCCTGTTGTTAAACCACAGTTATTGATCCATCATCGCTGAAGTACATGGCTGAAGGAACTGGTGCTGTCAGGCATTGATTGACTAGGAAGGAAGTGTAGAGCTATTCTAACTCACTTTTATTTTCATCAGCAACAGTTACAGTAGAGACTTGTATGAGACTTCCATGATGGAACATCATTTTTCCTGCATTAAGAGGTGTCTTATGTGACTGAAATTGCAGGAATAACTCAAGCTCCTGCATTTAAAATATTTAGAACAGAAGAAACTGTCCAAAACCTTCTTATCTGACTTGGCTAATAGTTCTGGCTTAGAAACTAAAATTTTTGAGTAGGGTTGGGGGTGTTACAAAAACCCTAGTGTGAAGTTATTCAGAAGCAAATTGAGCAACATATGATATATATTTTATCAAAAATACCTCTGCACAAATTAATGGAGACAAAGCAAGTATGCTGTTGTTTAAGTTAAATAGTTTTATGGCTGTTTAGATAATAAAATTCAAGTCATAATTAGTTGTTGTCTCAGTACTGTTTTTACATTTTGGTAGGAGGATTGTGGCTGTAGAAATAAAAATTCTAGATGAGACAAAATAAAGATACTAATGATATTTAGAAAGTCACCTCTCTGCTTTTAGTGCAACTTACACACAGATTTTTAACATTTAAGGTGTGCATTGTGTGTTTTCAGGGACTCATTAACAATACTTATGTAATACCTTTAGCCATGATCAGTATAAAGTGAACAAAGCAACAAAAATAAATGGTGGGTGAAAGGCAGATGGGAAGGATACATTGAAAGAACAAAACCTAGAAAGGATGGAAGCTGCAGTTTCTAGTGACATTTTGCTTGTGCCTCAGAGACTGAGCTTTTGTCCCTCTCCCTGAATGTTTTATTTTTGTTATAATTACAGTATCTTGCCTGTACTTTGTCCCTCTGATCCTTTGTTAAAGCCCAGATCACTCTGTGCAGACTGTGCTCCTAGGTGTGATTTATTGAGTGACAAGTAGCTGTAGGGTAGAACACCCGCCTCTGTACCTGAGTAAAGTATTAGACATCACAGGGCTGGGGCAGACAGGAGGGGGCCACAGGAGGGGGCGGGGGAGGTGAAGAGCACAGAGAAGTACCACAGCAGCTCCTGGATACAGATCAGACGAGAGGTTCTGCCACAAATCACCTAGAAACATGTCAGACGCTGCATGTTTGTTGTTTTACACTGAGGGCACAGCCGTAGTCCAAAAGTATTGATTCTTTTCTTTGTAGGGAGACAGAGACTGTCAGCCCTAGCAGGCTGACCTTGGTATGGTGCAGACAACTATTCCCCACCCTGCCGACCAAATGAACCCCACAGGAAAAGCCCAGGCAAGAGATGCCAGTGTCCACTTCACAGGCACAGACAGAAACAGATGCCTGCTGAAAATGCTCTTTCTCCCCACCCCCTGTCTGGGCCCCTGCCTATGACAGAACATGGGAAACAGGAGTCTTGGAGTGAGTGAGTGTGTGTGTGTGTGTGTGTGTGTGTGTGTGTGTGCCAAAGGGCACAGAAAGTAACTCTTTTTTATTTTACTCATCTATGAGATAACCTGAAAGATGCATGGCCCATGGTTGGTATACGTGTTTGTATTTTGTGTTTGAGCAGTTAAGAAATAATAGTCTATTTTCACTTTGTACATATCAGAGGAGAAACTTCTGTATTGGGGTAGTTATGTATATATTTGGTCCCTTTTAAAGTTTTCTTTGTCAAAGTCCTTGGAGACAGACAAGGTATGGGGAAAGTCACCAACTTTCAAACTTAATTATCTTTGATTATGTTTAAAACTTGTTCAATGGGGAAACTCCGTAGATTGTCAGTCTACATGAATTAATAGTTTTTTTCTTCTCTTAAATTCTGTAGAACTCTTAATTAAATCGTTTCTGAGAATCATAAATATTTTACATTTGATTTTGAAAAATCAAGTAATTTTAACTGAAAAACTATAAATTAGAATCCATATTCTCATTGACTTAGTATGACGACAGACCATAAAGTCCTTGGAACCTAAAAGCCATTAGGAAGAAGCAGCTGCAATGGGCCCTTTAGGAAGACTAGTGGGTCCTCTAGCGCTGGATGTATCAAGATGCCAGTTTCTCCAAAGTGCTTACCTCAAGTGACATGGAAGGTACTTTGGTTACTGCTTAATGAAGCTAAATGTTTTCCTGTTTACTAACAAAAAATGGGAAGTATTCCTTTCTCCTATTCACTTTTAGGGATACTGTTTCTTGAACCCCCCCCCTTTTTTTCAAGGTTGAGCTGTCCATGAGGAAAATTCCAGCAAGTACCTTTTCTGTTTTGCCAGAAGGAAAATATGAGACTGTTTGATTTGAGGGAAGGTGATGGGGGTAACAGCACATGTACTTAGGGCATTAAGAACCTATCCTTAAAAATGATTCTGTTTCCAAAACAGAATAATGTAAATAGGCTTATAATATGTAATAGCATATTGAGTTTGTGTAACTCAAAGTTAATTTTTTTAATGAATTTTGAAAAGTGGGCAGTTTGGGCTGGAGAGGTAGCTTAGTGGTTAAGCACTTGCCTGTGAAGCCTAAGGACCCCCGTTCGAGGCCAATTACCCAGGACCCACATTAGCCAGATGCACAAGGGGCGCACACGTCTGGAGTTTGTTTGCCGTGGCTGGAGGCCCTGGTGCGCCCATTCTCTCTCTTTCTCTATCTGCCTCTTTCTCTCTCTGTGTCTGTCGCTCTTAAATAATAAATATTTTTTTTAAAAGTGGACAGTTGAAGATAAAAAGCCAATCCATGGTAAGACATATTCTTTATTCATTTGTGTGGGAAATCCTTTCATTACCTTCACCTTTGTTTTCACATTCATGATATTTAAATGACTATTTGGTAATCTAAATAAAAACTTTGGCTTTAAAAAATCATTTGTTTCATAGTTTTTACATGTTTTTAAGGTGTGAGATTTCTGTTATAGTAGGATTTCTAGCCTCTTAACATAGAAAAAAATTCTTATAAAATTATTATTATCTAAAAATATGCAAAGATCCAATTATTTGATTTATCTTGTTCATTCTAAAAATGTGTCATCATTTTGCTTGGGTTTTTGTTTTCTCATTAGGAATGCCTTATTATTTGCAGGTAAGAACTTCTGGACAAATCTTTATTAAATGGAATTAAGAGGCAAATGACTTAGGACATGCCATTGTAAAAGAATATTCTAGTTATCAATGGGAGCTGAGAGGTACATATTCTGGATGTGAGCAAACATGTAAGAAAAATAGTGTAGTGAAAAAACTGGGAAAGGTTCAAGGTATGAGTACTCAGCATCATTATTTTTAAAACATGTACTTTTCCTTTAATATATACATGTTAATCATTTGTCTTTCTCTTATCCCCCTATATGTTATACCCACTTGATTTACTACTGAAATTACACTGCTTTTGAAAGTGTCAGTTGAGTTATCCCTTGCCTTGTTAGTATCATGTTTGATTTCTTGGACAGAGACATAAATCACTATCTAATATGCAGGTCTTTTGAAGACGCACCCAAGGTTTATTGCCAGTAACAGACTAGTGGCCTTATGTGGACTTGCCATGAATAAAACAGATTGATGAGCCATTTTATAGCATTGCAAGCTGTATTATAAATACATCACCCTTTTCAGTAATTTAACGTGAAGAACAGCCTAATGAGCTCCCAGCCACGGTCAGCCTGAGAGCTGGGAGTTCCGTTTAGCTTCTAGGACAAGTGACTGGTGGAGAGTAAGAAACTCAAATCCTGTCATATTTTCTCCAGTTCAGTGATGAAATCTTTGAAATATGAATCATTTGAAATAACAGTAAAGTCAAGCTGCATTTAGAATCTTTGAGAGTAATAAAAGGAAATGTAAAGTATCTCTGATTTTGCTCTAACTAGAAATCTAAGGTGATTGGCCTTTAAAGTCATTCATTTTTCTTTTACTGATTGAAGTCATCAACAAAATTGGATCAACAAATTAACCATTTTGAAATACACTTGATCAACTACTACCTGATGGTTTGGACTAGGAATAGGTGGATATGCTTACAACACTGTAAGGGTCTTTGTTGAAAGCATAGCTTAGGATGATTATTGGTTCTGAATTTGAGCCTCCTCTTTTACACAGATTATAACACTTTACTGTGTGTTTCTAATTAATCTGTATAATATCCCTGTGGAGTAGGATGAGTGGCACATGAGGGTAAATAGCTATTATTTTCTTCTTTCTGGTGAGAAATTTGAGTCATACAGACATAATTATTTTAAATTTTGTATTCTATATTTGTGGTGCTGGAGATTGAACTCAGTGTTTGTGTTTGCTGGGCAGACACCCTTCCACTGAGCTATATTTATAGTGCTGTAATCAGTTTTTTAAGAGGAAAGTTATATTATTAGAAATATAAATAGGATAAGATAAAGGAATTTTCAAATTTAAGTTTATATATATATATATATATACCTTTAGACAACCCAACGAGTATATGATTATAGACCTATGACTTTCTATCAGTTTGGCAGGCAGATGACACTCTGGACCACTCCAGGCACAGTTTTGTGAATGATTTTTTTTTTCCCCGTCCTGGAAGCTGCAGGCTATTTTGAGCTAGAGAGAACTTTTTTTTCTGGATGCAATTGATTAAACCATGCTAACCTTGCCCATAAATCCCAGTAGAAATTGTATTATTCATTTTTAGAAGTTAAGCATTTGTTGAAGGAAGCATTATTTACAATTACAAATTAGTGAGTATCCTATTACAAAAAAACATGAAATATTTCTTCTAAATAAGCATTTTTGTTATGAAAGCAATGTGGCCATTTGGCAGATTCAGTTATTTACACTCTAGACATGAACTTCCATGAGTGTACAAGGGATGAGTAAAGAACTAAAAAGGCTTTCTAATTAGTCTTTACAGAATAGGTAAAAGCAAAATATGTTCTCACCAAGGCTTCAACATAGCAGTGGGGACCTAACCTGTCTGGCCCAGTCCTGAAATGCATCTCTATTTAAAAAACAAAACTTTAAAAATAAAATGGCCCTATTTATGCCCAGTTCCTCATTAAAAGTACTTGACAAGTAAAATTTTACTTAAGAATATTATCTCCAGTCAATATTATTGTGAATTTCAGAGTTGCTGTGTCTTGTGAATGACATAATTAATTTAGAATTATGTATTCTGGGCAAAGTACTTTACAAACCAACTGCATTCATCACTGCTTTCACTCTCTTCTCTTCTATTTGTTCTTTCTGTACATACATATGAGGTTTCATACTGACTAAGGTCTGAACTCAGTCTGAAACACCTTGGTCTTAGGTGTCATCATTTTTAAAGCTCTAGACTTGAACTTAACTTTGCTCTAGAGTGTGTACAGGGGAATCTTATGAGTGTTTCTTACGTCTGAATAGAAGTCATTTACACTTAATTCTGTTCTCTTATATACCCCAGAAATTTACTCTAGGTCAGAGATCTTGGTGTTTTAGGATAGGTTGCACTAAGGTTTGCAATCATGTAATTTATGATTCTGCAGCATGGACTTCTCAAGTAACGGAAGTTTGTGATAGTACATTGAAAAACAAATACTGGCTTATACATCAGAAATAGATGCTGTGCACATAAATTTTAAGCTTACAAATTTAAAACAAAGATATATGGAAATGGCCTTATGGCAGGTAGTCCCTGATTTATGGAGCACCTCTCATTCCCCCAAAGGTCTAATGGTAGAGCTTCTTTCTCTCTCTCTTCCCTGTCTTTCTGTCTCTGATTGTAAATTTTCATTCACCAGTGCTATTAATTTATTTCCTTAAATTTTAGTTGTACTTTTTATAAGGAAAGCATTAGGCTTAATGAAAAACATTGTCATCAATGAATTGGATTCTTTCTTTCTTTATGGAGATCACAAGAACTCAAGTCTTCTCTTCTTCCGAGCGACTCTGGGAAAGTCATGTTAAAAACTATTTTTGTTTTGAAAAAAAAGTTTTTTTTTTAAAAAAAGAATTGGACAGCTGTAGATTCTCAAAACACTGGCTGGTTCAAGAGTATCACACACGTACTGCTTTTCAGCACTCAAGTCTTGGTTGCACTATACAGAGGACCATGAATTCCTTTGACACCCTCAGCCCTGGAACAACTTTAGAAATTCTGTATTAGTTATGCAGGCACAGTCTTTCTTTCACTAGGACTCCTCCATTGACATTCTCATAGTATGCAAAGCATAGGATGAATTTATATGCACATTTGTATATGAAAATATCTTTCTATGTATTCTAGCCAAGGCATGTTTCATCCTTCACCCAATCCAAGGGTTTAAAAGTATTTATTTATTTGAAAGAGAGAAAGAGAGAGAGAGAGAGAGGCAGATAGAGAAAGAGAAGGAATGGTTACACCAGGGCCCCGGCTGTGGCAAATGAACTCTAGATGTACATGCCATCTTGTGCATCTGGCTCTACCTGGGTCCTGGGGAATTTAACCTGGGACCTTTGGCTTTGCAGGCAAGCACATTAACCACTAAACAATCTCTCTAGCCCAATCCAAGGGTTTTTAGAAGTTACTTCTTTTGGTTCATAAAGCCATCATTGCTTTTATGCAAAGTGATTGACTCAAGCAGTGTACTTCTATTAGGTTGAGTACCTTTTGTACATTAACTGCCCTTAAATGCCTGGTCACTTTTAGAAGGCATAATTCTGTTGCAAAACTATTCCTAATGGATTACAAATAGAGATCAGTTAAGTAAGCTGTGTTAATTATGTCATTTGCAAGATTGCTTAATGTAGACTTGGTCAAGAGACTAGAAACTGCTTGTTAAATGTTTCCCTTAACTAATGTGATATTTTTGTGGTTTGCAAATGACACAATTCACATAACTTATTTGATGGAACCTCATTAACCACCCCCTTAGTTTGCTTTAGCAAAATTATGTTATTAAACATGCCATGATAGGTTCTGTCCTCATTACTTTGCATTCAGCCTGATGATACTGTTTGCTTTGTGACACCTCTCCTGAGTACTTAGTCTTCCAGGAAGCCAATAGAATTCTATGATCAGAATTGTGTTCACAACCTGCCTTAAAACATGACACAGCCAATAAGGCATGCTGTGTCCTCCTCACTCCTGTCACTCATGCAATCATGATTTAGCCCTCTTTTGGCTAGCTCTGCCAAATTTTCTTCCTCAAGGTTCATTCTTGATGTCCTGTTCTCTTAAATAAAAACTCAAAGGAGCTGTTAATGATAAAAGTTGCAATTAAGAAAGCCAAGTATATGGTAGTAATACCTCTGACAGTAATTACCCTTGTGGAGTAATTTTCTGCCTTTGCCATATCTTCCTGTTCTGGGATGTCATCATATTGTAAGTAGAGTTGTGTCTTTCTAATATGTAACTTTATTTTGTTTGCCAAGTCCTTTGACTATTGCTGAGAAACTTAAGGACTTTGTCTTTCTGAAAACATCATTCAGCATATATACTGGCAATTGCTGTTATCCTTTCTTCAAAGAGGCACATCCCAGGGACAGTTTGGTATTTATTGTCTGTCACTGAATTTCTTTCAATGGGTGAGAATGAATCCTGTTAATAACGTACTAAGTTTCACAGATTGGGAAATTATTGAATAGAGTTGGGAATATATTCCTTATAGTAGAATGAGCCAGCCTATCCACAAGTAAGTTTGAATGGGAAATTATTGTAAATGTCTAAAATATCTGCTTGAGAGATCACATATATTTGCTTTCTAGTAACTAGACTCACTCAAATGTTGGAAGTGTGCATACTGTTTAATCTCTCATCTTATTTGAAAAATTTTGTCGAACTCTGTTTGGTCCTTTAGCCTGATCACTCCCCTTTCATTGTCAACAATCTCATTATAGTTGCTCTTAGATCAAGCCTCATCATAAAGCCATTGTCATCTTAGGCGTTTTTAGAAGCATCACCCCAGGCAGTGGGAAGTTCTGTAATAAATAGTACAATTCCGTCTGTATCCTATACATTTCTTTATTATCTCCAATTGGATTATTCTCTGACCTTCTTTCCCTCTGCCACATTGCTGACCAGGCTCTCCTTTGACAAAGTCAGTCTACAAGGATGTTATCCTTCCTGTCGTCTCCCCTTTCTTCCCACCTCTGAGCAACCCCCACCCATACCACACACATTCCGCCAACTCTGTGCAGACTTGGCAGCAGATTCCACCCAATCCTTGTTATGTAACCCACCACCTACCCCTTTTTGGCAAGGGATACCCTATTAGCAAGTTCCAACAAAGAGTGGAGTTAATTGGAACATGTGCTAGGCTCAAAATTTGCAACAAAGACTGCCTGATAGACATCAGGAAAACACAACCTTATGTAGATGTTCACTTGAGTGGTATGAATATACAAGGGAAGTGTCGCCTACAACCAGCTTGAATTTAAATAAATCAACCACCATTCCCTCTTTTTCCACCACCCATTATAGGTAATACTTGCTCTCTCATGCCTTCTCATGGGTGGGCATGGCCTACTGAAACTGACAAGTGAAACAAAACTGTCTGATATTTCATATGAGGAACCTCATGTTACTGATGCCAGGAATTCAGAAATGGATCACATCCATTCAAATTGCAATTCATCCCATAAATTTTGTGGTGGTGCATTTCTATTTTTTTACATGTCAAAATGTGTATTATGTTTGTATGCATGTTTGCATGTGTGTGAATACATGCATGTACAGGTGTGTGCATGTGGAAGCCAGAGATTGATATTGGATGTCTTCCTCAATTAGCAGTTACATCCCACCATATTTACTGAGGCAGGATCTATCACTTGAACCGAGAGCTCACTGATTTGGCTATCTAGCTAGCCAGATTGCTATGGGGATCCCATCTCCATGTTTTGAGTGCTGGGATTACAAGATGCCTGGTATTTATGTGGGTGCTAGGCATCTGAACCCAAGTTTCATGCCTACTTGACAAGCCTTTATTCACTGACAGCCATCTGCCTTGTCCTTCGCCTGTGCCTGTATTTTTGTGTCTTCTCTAGAATTTTAGAATTTCTTCATGCTTAACCCCTAATTTTTGAAACCTGGATATAATTTATATACAATAATAGCCATTGAAGTTATTGATTTTTGCAGTACTTTATTTATTGAGACAGAATGTCACAGTATAGCTGTAGCTGACTTCAATTTAGTAATCCCCCTGCCTCAGCCTCTCAACTGCTGGGATTATAAGTACAAGCTACAATGGTTGACTAAATCCATTGATTTTTAAATGTACTGTTTCATAAATTGTAAACTATCACTGTAATCAAGATGTATATAATTTTCTATACACTATAATATTCCCTTATGCCTTTTTCAGTTAATCTTTTCTCTAGTATTTCAATTTCTGTCACTAGATTAATTTTATTTGCCTTAGAACTTCATATTCATTGAATAATGTAATAGGTTTTATTTTGTATGGGGCTTTTGAGAAGTTTTATTGTTATTCAAGAGAATTGTTGGGGGCTTATCTTTTATTATTGTGCATGTCAACAATTTGTTTCTTTTTATTGTCCTATGATATTTCATTGCAAACATGCCCATTTTCCAAACGGAATATTTAGAATTAATTACTGAGTTGTTCCTGTTGAGTGGATATATCCTAAAATTACAGGTACTGTGTGTGTGTGTGTGTGTGTGTGTGTGTGTGTGTGTGTGTTAATGTACTGAGGTCTCTGTGTGTATAATGTATAACAGAGAACAGGGGAAAACATCAACTATCTTCCCCTTGCAATAGAGTCATTCACTGAACCACAGCTTCCATTTAGGTCAGACTGACTGATGAATGAGGTCCAGTGATTCTCTGTTCTCTGCCCCCAAAGGACAGAAGTTATAGGCACATGTGGCTACACTCAACTTTTTACCTTTTGTTGAATCTGGTACCCTTATGCTCTCATGTTTGCATGTAAGTGCTCTTGCTCACTGAGCCATCTACCCAACCCCCAATTTCTCTCAATTTTATTTTTAATTAACATACAAAGAATTAGGTTTCGATATGGCAGTTTGTTTTATTTTTGATACTTTCATACATGCATACAATGTATTTTGATCACACTCTCCAATTTTCCCTCTCTCTACCCCTTCCCCTCACACTAAAGCCCCTTTCCCATTAACTCCCCATTTTATTTCCATTACTTACTTATTTTTATTGACCTGCTAATTTTAATTAGGGTTGATTCTTTAATTTTTAAAACAATATTTGTTTTGTTGATTTTCTTCCCACTTCTATTCCCTATTCCTTTCTCTACTCCTGGACCCCTCCCCCTCAGCCTCCTTTCAACTTCATGTCACATCTGTCCTGTTGTTCTTTCTTTCCTTCCTAAACACCTCTTTTTTCTCCTTTCATGCCCTATTTTCTGGTTTTACAGCCTGTACTAACACTCAGACCCATTTATATGCACTCAGCTACACATGAAGAGCTAGGATCCACATATGAGCGAGGACACACAGTTTTTATTTCTGCACCTGTGTCACCTCACTTAATAGTACTTTTCAAATTCATCCATTTTCCTGGAATGTTTGCAATACCATTTTTTCTTTATTACTGAGTAAAATTTCATGGTGTATGTATGTATGTACCACATTTTCATTCTTCCATATATCTGTTGATAGGCATGTGGGCTGTTGTGAATTTTACAGCAGTAAACATAGATGTGAAAGTATCTCTGTGGTAGGATATAAAGTCCTTTGGATATATGCCCAAAGGACATATCTGGGTAAGATCATAGTTCCTCATTTTAATTTTAATTTTTTAGTTTTTTGAGGTAGGGTCTCACTCTAGCCCAGGCTGACCTGGAATTCACTTTGTATTCTCAGGGTGGCCTTGAGCTCAAAGGTGATCCTGCTACCTCTGTCTTCCGAGTGCTGGGAATAAAGACATGAACCACCATGCCCGGCTGTGCATTTTAATTTTTTAAGAAATCTCCACACTGATTTCCAGAATATTTATACAAATTTATGCTCACATCAGCAGTGAAAAGAGGTGTTTATTTTTTCCTTCAACCTCACCAGTATTTGTTGTTACCAATTTTCTTTTTGATAGCCATTCTGATTGAAATGAATGACATCTCAAAGCAGTTTTAATTTTCATTTCTCTAATGGCTGAGGTTGTTGAAAACTTCTTAAAATACTTCTTTTGAGAACTGGCCATTTTGATAGCCTAGTTATTAATTGGAAGTTTTGTATTTGTATTGTTTAATTTATATGGGTCTTTATGTATTCTAGATATCAACCGCTGTCTTGAGATGTAGCTGGGAAAGATGTCTCCCATTCTGTAGTCTGTCTATTCACTCTGCTGTACTATATAGAAACTTCTTAATTTTATGGAGTCCCATTTGTTAATTATTGTGACTATTCCCTGTGCTATTGGGGGCCTGTTCAGAAAGTTCTGCCTACACCTATATCTTGAAATATATTCCCCATATTATCCGTTAGTAGTTTCAGCATTTCAGGTTTTATGTTAAGGTCTTTGTTCCACTTTAAACTGATTTTTGTGTGCAGTGAGAGCTGCAGATCGAATTTTATTCTTCTGTAGGTGGTGATACAGGTATTCTTAAACTTAACAAATAGAAGATTACCATTATATGTCTAATAAAATTAGCAGGACTTTCTGCTTCTCTTCTTTCTTCCCACCTCTGAACTCTTCATCTGAAGGTTGGCTCTCTACTCTGAAGTCTTGCTCTCCAGACTCACTTTTAGAATAGTGACTGCAGTTCACTGTGGTTGGTTGGGTCTAAGGCTTTGTGCACATTGTCTTACATATAATACATCTAATACTCTATGCAGTTATTCCCATTTGATAAGTAAAGAAACTTAATCTTAAGTAACTTTCTCATGTGTTTACAGCAATAAAAAATGGAACAATGATATGATTTTACATCTGACAGCCAGTACCTTTCCATGCTTTATTCTGATGTTCCATAAATATTTTATGTGTATTTATTGCCAAATGTAAAAAAGGCAGTCTAATAATAATAGTGTTGGTATCATTTGTATTGGATGTGTGTGTGTGTGTGTGTGTGTATACACACCTATATGTGTGTTTTTATATACCCATACAAATCTTTTGAAACAGTTGTTGTGGCTGCACAAGATGGCCTTAACTTATGATTGTCCTGCTACAGATTTTATTTTTATTATTATTTATTTATTTGGTTTTCTGAGGTAGAGTCTCACTGTATCCCAGGTTGACCTGGAAATCACTATGTAGTATCAGGGTGGCCTTGAACTCATGGTGATCCTCCTACCTCTGCCTCCTGAGTGCTGGGATTAAAGGCGTGCATCACCACATCTGGCCTGCTATAGCTTTTAATGCACCATCATGTTTGCTTGGTTTTTGACATTTTGATATATTCATTGTATTGTTGAATTTCATGAAAAGAGTAAAAATGCAATACAGACTACAGCCTGCAATTACATTAGCTTTTCTTGGGTTCTCATACCATGTGAAAATTAGCATAATATTTTGTAAAGAACCAGTTGTAACATTGAACTTTATTTGAATATGAAGAATTGAAGAGGAGATTCAAAATTTAGGAGAAGCCTTTATTTTACTTTTTGGTAATTCTGAGGATTGAACTCAGGGCCCTGCACGTACTAGCCACATGCTCTTCCACTGAGCTGTACCTGCAGCCTAATTCCACTCTGTCCCCACATGCATCTTACCCTGCTCTTCCAAATACCTTTCTTTTATTGCCTAAGCTAAAGTTTTAAGTAAATTTGTCATTGGTAACATAACCTAAAAATTATAGGCAGCAACTAGGGCAATTCTGGCATCTATTTACACTTAGAGTGTTATGACAACATTCAAGAATGACTTTGCTTAGCTGGATAAATTCAGGATCTTTGTTATAGCTTGGGTTTAGCATCCTAAAGACTTTTGGGGAAGACTAGGGAGGGGAGAAGTGATACAAAACCTCCTAGGAGAACAAGTTACAAGTTTTTTTAATACTTCCAGGAGAAAAAAAAAAACCATAATATACCCAGATCAATAGCAGCCAAAGGAAAAAGAGAGAGAGAGAAAAAAAAAAAAAAAACCAAAAACCAAAAAACAAGCTTTGTACAGACTCCTACATAAAAGCCCCAGCTGCCCTCCATTGGGAAGTCTGTTCTCTGCTTGATAGCTGTGGCCTGCTGTTACTGTATTTGGTATGTACCATTTACTGTCTCTCTATTTCTCCTTGCATACTGTTAGGCTGACTGTACTAATTGTCTCATGCACTAATTATACCTTCCCTTTCATGTTTGCTATTAATAAAGGATAAATTGTGATTCTTTTTTTCTACAAACACAATATACAGACTTAAAGAAAGAGAAACATTTTAGAAAATTTGAGATTATTCATAATCCAAGGGTTTAGCATATCTAGACTGCACTTGGAGTCCATACATTCTTTTCCACTAAGTCATAATGATGCAAGAGCACAAAGAATTTTTAGCTTAATGTTTTTTCAAGGTAAGGTTTCACGTTAGCCCAGGCTGACCTGGAATTCACTATGCAATCTCAGGATGGCCTCGAACCCAGGATGATCTTCCTACCTCTGCCTCTCAAGTGCTGAGATTAAAGGCATGCACCCCCACTCCAAGCTTTTGTTTGTTTTCAAGTTAGGGTCTTACTGTAGCCCAGGCTGAACTGGAATTCACTGTATAGTCTCAGGGTGGCCTCAAATTCATGGTGATCCTCCTACCTCTGTCTCCAGAGTGCTGGTATTAAAGGCATGCACCACTATGCCCAGCTTAGCTTAATTTTTTGACTATGAATGTTTATATTCATTTCTTAATGCCATCAAAAAGAATATTTGCTTAACAAATTATCTTCCAGTCAAAACATATTCAAAGTACTTGGAACTTTAGCATTTAGATCATTTAATTCAGTCTATAATTTCTCTGTTCATGATGCAATAACTTGAGAATCCCAGCTGTGTCGAGGAAAGACAAGTGTATGATCCCTATTCATTTGTTTTGTTTTCTTTTTACTATGATAATAATGGATCAGTGTAGCAGGTGCTTATTGTGAACCAGGCACTGTGTCAGAGTTTTACATTTGTTCCTAAACTAGAGTTACTGATAGTTTCATGTTACATACAGGTAATGATCATTAATGTGCACACATTTTTAAGTAACTGGAAATGCTGAGATTGGATCCTGGTTGTTTCATTCCAGAATTGGGTCTTTTGAATTATAAAGCAGTTCCTTTTCTTGTAAGGGTTTCATTACTACTCATTCCAAAAGAAAAGCTTTATGCGGACTATTTAAACCATTTGAACCCCAGACTTCATTTTGAAAGTCAAAATTAAGAAAAAATTTTAAAAAGCATCCCAATGACATTTAATGTTTTGTTTCCTTAATTCTTGAATCTTAAAGCACTAGTCACTAGTGGTGACAGTCTTTCTGCTGCCACCCACACAAGCCCTAGATATTTTGTGTCCTTTAGAAGTAAAGGAAAGCGGATAGGTGGCTGCCATTAATCAACTTGTTTATTGGGATTCATGATTGAGTCATTAAAAAAAAAAAGTGTTCCAGATATAAGGAAAGCTACTGAGTAAGGAAGGGCATGTACTGTGTGTTTTAGATTTCACCTGAGGGTGACAATATTTTGTAATGCCACCTACAAGAACTACAGATGCCAATGTGAAAACAAAATGGTACTTAGATTGGCTAAATATTGTTTCTTTTCTTGTTCAGTTTAAAAAACAGAATTTATTGAGTACTCATTTTAAAGTACCAAAGCAAAACCTGAAAATTTCAGAATTTGGGATGTGGAAAGGGCATGTTGACAAGGTAATACTTTACGAACACAAGATGAGTAAGAATGGTCATTGTTTATTTTTGCTTTTGGAATATTGTGGCAAGTTTTAAGTATGAGTAGGTGGTAATTAGATGATTAGCTAGTGTTACCTAATAACTTGTTGTGCTAAATATTCACTTGCTGTGAAGAATAAATTTTTAACTACTTGATAGATGTTAGTTGGTGGCTTCTAATTAAATTTGGCAACAAATAGCAAAGTAACTATTCTATTAAATATACCTTAGGCAGTAGTCCTATTATTTGTTTTGTCTTTTCAAAAAGGACTTAAATTGACTATATTTTCTAATATGCATCATTTTATTTAATCCTTCCTTACACCCTCAAATGGACTGTAACATTTATTTAAATTAGAATTGCTCATAACAAAAGTTTTGAAAATCTCTACCCATTAAAATCAGATACTTATCTGACAATATGGAATTTTAATCAAATGAGTTATTTAATTTGCATCTTTAAAAAATATTTTATTTTTATTTATTTATTTGAGAGGGAAAGAGGCAGAGTGAGAAAGAGAGAGAGAATGGGCACACCAGTGGCTTCCAGCCACTACAAACTCCAGATGCATGCACCACCTTGTGCATCTGGCTTACGTGGGTCCTGGGGAATTGAACTGAGGTCTTTTGGCTTTGCAGGCAAGTACCTTAACAGCTAAGCCATCTCTCCAGCCTAAACAATAACTTTTCTTTTTTTTTTTTTCTTTTTTTGAGGTAGGGTTTCACTGTATCTCAGGCTGACCTGGAATTCACAATGTCCTCTCAGGATGGCCTCGAACTCAAAGGTGATCCTCCTACCTCTGCCTTCTGAGTGCTGGGATAAAAGGCATGTGCCACCATGCCTGGCTTTTTAATTTGCATCTTAATGTCATTCAGAAGATTTTAGTGGTGAAATTCATTTGATACCTTTTTGAACTGCTTAATAACTTAGCCTTAAAAATCAGAAAGATCATGGGCTGGAGAGATAGCTTAGTAGTTAAGGCGCTTGCCTAAAAAGCCAAAAGACCTAGGTTCAATTCCTCTGGACCCATATAAGCCAGATGCCATATGTCTAGAGATTGTAGCAGCTGTAGACCCTGGTGTGGCCACTCTCTTTTCTTTCTGTCTCCCTCTTTTTGTCTCTGTTTCTCTCTGTCTCTTTTACTCTCTCAAATAAATGAATAAATTTTTTTAAGTTTTTTAAAAATCAGTAAGATCAGGTGCGACAATAAAGTAAGATAATAAACATTTTCTTGATACTAATAAAAGCTCACTTTAGAGTACTTGGGAAACTGTCTTAGCAAATGTATTTGGTGTGAATTTTCTTTTTTTTTTCCCAGACATGTGAAAAGGACAGTTTTTAAAAATTTATTTTTATTAGTTATGGACATACTTAGTATGTATCAGCACATGTTGGTACCGTGCTTTCCCTCATTCCTGCCCCTTTTCCAGAGGGTTCCAAAGGGCAGGCTTAGCAAGCAAGTGTATTTAACTACTGAGCTGTTTAGTCCAGGAATTTTTTTTTTTAACTTTGATTTTTGGGGATCAAACCTTAGGCTAGCATATATACTCTTTTACTCAAATCCCAAGAGAAAGTTCTTAGAGATGAAACTTCTCATCTAGCTACATAATGTCTTCACTTTCACAATTTTAGGTCATGTTCAAGATTTTGCTATCATCTTTCCCCTGATTTATTAAATTATTTACAATCTGAAGTTTTTATAAGAAATATTCATATGATGCATAGTGTAATTCCTCTGTATAACAATACAAAATTTAAAAAGTAATCCAATGTCATCCTCTCAGAATGAGATTTTCTCATGGTTTCCTTATCATTAATCCTGAAAACATTCCTGTAAACATTTCTAGGACTTATCTATCCTGAGGGCCCAGTACTCTGTATTCATGTTCATGGACATGCATGACTGCTCATGATGATGGGGTGTTAAAGCAATCTGGAAGTGTGGACTGCCCATTGAGTGAGTTCTTACATTTCCTGATGGTGTTACTTTTACCTTAAGAACTGAAATCCAGAGGCCTTGTGTTGTGTAACCACAAAGGATAGAGCCAG
This sequence comes from Dipus sagitta, assembly GCA_036346955.1. Lineage (NCBI taxonomy): Eukaryota > Metazoa > Chordata > Mammalia > Rodentia > Dipodidae > Dipus > Dipus sagitta. Next base: position 85,160,772 of record CM070770.1, on the reverse strand, counting down.
TTGTTGGCTCAGCTGTTCTGATGCCCAGTTTGGGGCTTTTTAAACCAGCTAATCTGTTATGCTATTGACTGAAGTTCACATATTTGATGCCTTGGATTGGTATCTTTCTTGAAGGCATATGAAATTGTTAAAATCTTAAAATACCATGCCTAAGGTTCAAGCTTGGTTCACAGCCTGTCTCAGTTTCTTTTACAAGTTTGCCTGAGCAAATGTAGAATGGTCTAGTAGAATGACCTCTGGATGGAGTTGTAAAATTCGAAATGTCAAAACATGTAATAAAAACCTAAAGATTTTCTATTTTCTGAGGAAACACTATTAAGTAACACATGAATATTTGGTTGGAAACTAGTAGTTAATAATTGTCTTTTTCTAACATAAAAGGATTCTTTCTGTCCCTCCTGTGTTTTGTTAGACATTGTAAAGATGCCAAAATTAAATGAATTAATATATTTTAATTTAATATAATTTATTTGGATGGCCTGGATATTAAATGTGGATAGAATGGTGATGGTAACCTACTGTGTATATGTGTGCATGCTTGTGTGCATGTACATATTGTCTTACTCTTTCTTTAAATACTTGGTTGTCTGACACAATCACATGCACTTATTTTAGATGCAAACAAAACTCTTGGCTTTTACTCCAATGACTTAGTTATCTTCTTGTGCTTTATTTTAACGGTCTGAAGTTTGGCCCAACAAGATAAAGAACAGGTGTTGCAATTGCTTATTTGTTCCTGTCCTTTATGAAGAAGTTATTTGTAATGCTACTCATATTTAAATAAGCAGTATAGTAGAAACAGGTTCAAATATCTGCAAAAATTAAAATTTCCTAAACTGTCACTGACAGAAGGAAATTGTAATCCACTAGGGAGACATTTTTTGCTGTCACTTTAACATGTGATATTGTAAGGCTCATTTGTTTTTGTTGTTCATGATGAGTTTTAAAAACTTTTTATAGGCATTAAAGAACTATTACACATAAAAATAATAAAGAGAATACAGTAATACCATTGAACAGTGTGCACTGAGTTTATACTTTCTTCTTACAACTTAAAATCATTACTTAAATATGCTAGATTTGTGTTTACACAAATAAATCTGATAGGCAGCGAATTTGAGTTTTTCTAGATATTAATAAGAGCATGCTAAAATCTAGTATTCACAAAATGATTAGATTTGCTCTGCTTTGTGACAGACCAAGTGACTCATTGCTATGGATATGAATTTTCATTACTTCTGTTACTTGAATTAAAATGGTTTTGGATAAAATGTCTACTGTTGTCCAAGAGAATTTTATTAACTTTTTTCATGAAAATACATTTTTATAACCTCAGAACTTTTAAAATTAACATAAAGAAAAAATATCTCTTAAGATAGTAAAAATTTACTTTTGCATATGAAATCCTTTACTTTTTACTTTCAAAAGGTCCTTGAATTGTAGATTTTGTAAATATATTTTAAAATTTGTGATAACTGAACAGTTGACTTGAAGTTGCATTGCTGTTTTAGATGTCATTACTTTCTAATTATCACCTTTAACTTTGTAAGTTTATATTGTCACCATGTTTATACTTTAAATTCTTTAATAGGAATCATATATTTTATCAAGTGGTTTTCAAGTGAGGCAACTTATATGCATTTAGAATGTCATTCCATCTTATTTATTTGAAGTGAAAAAATATCAGAAATTAGATTTTTGAAGCTCACTATACTCTTGTATTCTAACAGCTGTTGTGTTTTTGTAAGTATCTTTTTGTAGGGCTATTCCATTAAGATTGCAGTATGGTATTACGTGTAGCATTGTATCATATGAATGGGCATTTCACATGTAATTGGAGACAGGCAAGCCATTGAGGGATGTAGGTTAAGAGTCGTAAGTTTGAACAGTCATGTCTCAGAAAAATACTTTAATCTTATGACATTTTGTGTGTTTAACATTGTTTCTAAGTCTGTCTTAAACATACTTAATGCTGGCATGGTTATAAGGAAAACATGCTTTTTTAAGGTAAAGTTTATTTTCTTGTTTTCTCTTTAAATTTTCAGTTTTATACAATAATCGGTACAGCATGAGCTTTCATATTCTTCAAAGTGATATTGACAAACTTCATTTGACTCAATTTATAGAAAGCAGCCTTGCTGATGAAAAGTTTGTGTATGGGTGTATTTTCCACATTTTTATCCCCATATTCTTGGTTGCAGCTGAAATAGGAAGTGGAAATAACAAGACACTCAGAAGAATCTTGTTTCTGTAGACGGCTCAGCCTTGCCAGAAACCACCAGTCAGTGGAAATATCACAAGAAAGCTTGTTCCTACAAGACTCCCAGACTGATTACCAGACCAGAGAAGTTCCCAGAAATTTAGCTTCAAGCAATCATTTAAAATTTAGGAGGCTGATCCAGTCTTGCTCAGAGTCAGAGTCACCAATTGCTAATTATAGTTGCCTAAGATGTCCCAGTGATCTTGTTATCAGCCATATCCAAGTGTATCTCTGATTTTTTTCTGCATGCTCCTTCCAACATATATTCTTGATGTACACTTAAAACAGTTTATTCCACATTTAAATTGTACCACAATATCCTGAACATTTGATCTGTGTATTTTCCCATTGCCTGAAATACCTTGTTCACACTTTATACAACATATTTTTTCTCCCTTTATAATCTGTTTCTATTTGTATGTTAAAACTTGTAGCAGCTGGTAAATTCTGCTCACATAGGTGAGAACAATTTCACTGTGCAGGTGTAGTAGGTACTAAATTCTAAGCCCATGCTTTTGAAATGTGTTGGGCTTATGCCTTTTTAAAAAGGGACTATTTTTACTTTTTAACAAATATTTTGGAAACCACAGAAATTTAGTTATGGCTTTGAACCTTTGGAATTAGTGTGATAAAGTCAGAGTTTATTATGTACTGTTATGATTTAAATTGCAGACTGGTTATTTTGGGAAGTCAGAGACATCCATTTGACATAGGCAAGCCTTGCCTGGAGGAGGCTTGCCCCTGCATGTTGGGGAAAAGTGGCTTTGATGTGGAGTGAACATCACAACCAGAACTGCTTTATTTATACTCTTAAGAGTTTGCCGAATCTCCCACTGTATCTTTCACACAATTCAAACTTCACCTGAAGACTGAATATATGATGCAAAAGGGACAGTTTTCCATTCAGTTTTCTTGCCAGTTATGCACCTTACGAAGCATATTCCTTGGCATGTTACTCTGTAGGAATGCAGACACAGGGCTTGGTTTTGAGTAATTTTGAAGTCAAAGTCAATTTGGTAGCCTTTAATGTGGCTAATGAAAGTAATAAGGGCATGTCAAGAAAAGAAAATGGAGGGAAAAAAAACACGAATTTTCCATTTTTAAGATGGCAAGAAGGAAGGGGAATAAAACCAGAGTAGTTGTATTTAAGCCACAGCAGAGATTAACCTAAAGGTTCTGGAATCTGTTTTTAGCATTAGCTAGGAAGACACAACTGCCTATCTATTTTGTTATTTTCAAAGTCATAGAATAATTATAGAACAAATGACTTAAAATTACACCTAGCTTTTATATATCAATACTTTTTTCAGTTTGCTAACATAAAGGTTGCAGGGTCAGATATCATCCTCCTACTGGTTTATATGTGAGATCTAGAATCCAAGTATCTTGATTCAAAAAGGAAAGAAACAACAAATCACTTTTCTTTAAATATTTTCTTGATACTCTTTGCACTTGGGATCTACTATTGCATTCCCCTCTCAGTTGTGCCTCATGGCATGTAAACAGACAGACATTAGACAGAAGGCCTCATCTAAAACATTTATCTTCCCAAGCCACAAAGCTAGATAGCCAGATAATTATACTTGAAGTGAGTAGCTTTTACTCCTACAGATATTTCTGATGCATTCTACATTATCACCACATGTCAGTATAATCTCAAATATTGGATTAAACCATGGGTATTCTTGTTTACTCTCCTAACTGTCACCACATCCTAACATTCTAGGGTACTCCAAGAAACATTTCAGAGATATTTTGCCACTAGCTTTGTATAAATTTAGCATATCATTGTATCTTAAACTTAAATTGCTCCCAGTCTTTGAACATTGATGAAACAAACAAAACCCAATCCTACCTGTATATCCCCAGTTCCACTCTAGTTCTTACTCTTGAGGAGTCATTTTAATCCTTCTGTTCTTTAGTCTCCAATTTTTTTAATGAAACTTATGAAGTTGTTAGCAATCTTTCACAGGAAATCTACATTTTCCTTTTTAATGAAGAAACACATTATCTGCTCTTTCAAAGGGCCAACATTTATCTGTTGAGTTTATTATAAGAGTGTGCATACAAATGTATTTAGCTAGTTTGGGTCTCCAAGACCTGACAAAGAAATTCATGCTATAAATTTATGACTTCAGGGCTGGAGAAATGGCTTAGTGGTTAAGGTGCTTGCCTTAGAAGCCTAAGAACCCATGTTTGACTCCCCAGATCCCATGTAAGCCAGACGCAAAAAGCAATGCAAGCACATAAGGTTGCACATGCGCACAAGGTGGTTTATATGTCTGGAGTTCAAGTGCAATGACTGGAGGCCCTGGCGCACCAATTCTCTTTCTCTCTTGCTCTCCCTCTCTTTGGCTTTTTCAAAAAAAAAAAAAAAAAAAAAAAAAAAAAAAAAAAAAGAAAGAAAGAAAGAAAAGAAAAAAAAGGCTAGTCTGTTGGGCTTGCATCAAAAAATATGATGTTAAATTATATAATAAGCATATATAAAATATGCAAAATTAATTCAAACTTTTTGTTCTTATTACCAATATTTTTTCTTTCCAGTAAAATGGTGTATCTTTGTAAAAGTTTGATTTGAGAATTATTCTTATAAGTCTAAATATTTGCTGTCACCAAAGTACTCAAAAGTATTGTAAATATGAAAGGAAAACCAGTTAGGGCCTATGGCACATTGACTATTAAATTTTATAGATGAAAAAAGACATAAAATTATCATGAAATAAGCAAAACTAATTAGTAACTTCCACAAAAGTGTGCTTCTGTAGGATCATTCCCCTTTCCCAAAGTTCAGAATAACTTCTGGATCAAGGTAATTTATGGTGCCTTTCAAAGAGCCCAATTATCTTGTAACTAATACAACATAGGATAAAATTAACCCCTTTAAACTACAGTGAGAAAATTCTGAAGCCCTGGCTTCAGAGACGAAATATCTGGACAGACAAATTGCTGAAATAGTGCAGCAGCCGAATGCAGCCACAGCTATGCCAAGTTACAGTGTTTGTTGTTAAGGATTGGTTTCTGTAAAAATATGGTTTCCATATGGGTCTGCTATATGTAATTTAAAGAAACCATGTTTGAAAGAGATTCTATCAAGTGGCACCAAACAAGTTACAACTTCCATAATGGAATGTGTAAGGAAATTGCTGGTGTTACTGGGTTGAATTAAAAGACTCCTATTAGTGTATGCACTTTCCTTGCACTACATTTGTGCACTGCTTCTTGAGGCCAGACATTGGTGTTCAAGAGTAAGACATTTAAGGTGTTATTATGGAATAATTTTGGTATTCAAATGGCAATAATTCTCAGAGGTTAGAATGTTGGATTTACTACTTTATTATGGTAATTATATTTAGGTTACCTCTTTATCACTAGATAGGCATCCAGATTTTATTTGATTAATTATGTCAACTGTATTTGGGGAAATTCGGAAGAATAATGCAGGGTGATGCTGATACCTCCAGCAAATATTTTAAAGTGAGCAGAAGTTAAGCAAATTGTAAATTCAGAACATAACTGGGGAGGAATAGATACATTGGAGAGAAAAATGCACTGACATTTTAAGAAGGGAAATATGTTATTTTATAACATATTTTGACACAAAGTAAGAGAAGTTTCATTATGGAACTGTCATTATGGAACAGAGTCTGGATAGGGAAGAAATAGTAGAAATTGCTTGTGCAAAGTGGTAAGCCAATAGAGAAAAAGCTGAGTAGCATATTTTAAAAATTAGAATCAATACTTGAAAATTGATTATAATCCTTAATCCCTTGCTAAATAAAGCACAGTTGCCATAATTTTAGCATGAGATAAAAATAATTTTAAGATATTTGACAATTAACAAAAATTTCAGCATCAATTATTTTCAGTGGCCTCTGTGGTTGGAGGTGTTTTAAAGCCAGTTAACTAAATAGTGTTCTTTGAATATTGCATTCTTGGTTCATTTGTTCGTTCTTTCTTTTTTTTTTTTTTGAGTGATTCTTCTAGTAGTCATCACACAAATACATTGGGTTATAAACTAGATGTTATTTATTTGCTCCTATATTGGAAATGTTGCTAGGCTGTTGCACAGTATCAAAGAATTCTTTAGCTATTAAGCAGGTAAAGACAATGAATATGGCAAATATACAACAACAGAGTGAATCTTATAAAAATTGGAAATGGTTTTTAGTTGCAAAAAAATATATATGTTGCACAACTCATTGTAAAGCAGGGTCAAACATAACTGGAAAATGTTATAAGTTTTACTTGATATATTGCTAGCAGTAGAATTTTTATAGAATTAAAAATATTCTTGAGTAGAAAACAAAGAGAGATTTTTAGTTAATACAGCTCTAGGCCTCGGAGCATCCATAGTGAAGTATAGCTTGAACAAAAATAGTAGAATGTTAATCTTTTATCTTTCTAGATAAGGCTTAGAAATACTTTATATATTTATTTTTCCCCAGGGTAGGGTCTTACTCTAGCTCAGGCTGACCTGGAATTCCCTATGTAGATTCAGGCTATCCTTGAACTCACAGCAATCCTTCCACCTCTGCCTCCCCAGTGCTGGGGTTAAAGGTACATGCCACCATGCCCAGCTTTAGTAATACTTTTCTACAGATAGTTTTGTTTATCTATGTACTGTGATAGAACCAGAACCCAAAGGTGCCATTTTATTCTGTGGTACTGGGCCATTGTATTTTATAAATAGTGAATTTTGCCTTCTTTTATCAGATATGTAAACAATAGCAATAATCTATAACTAACTGCTATTCGTTATGTTGCAGAGCTAAATTGTGCAGAAAATTATGGATAATTTTTAAAAGATGAAATACAGGTGGCTCATGTAAAACAGACTCCAATTAAAACCACATTGTACTAAATAGTGCCTGCTTTAGATAGGCTCTTCATGCTAAATATGAATGGAGTAACAATTTTAGGTATAATAGCTGGTATCTGGATTTTAATATGATCAGTTCTCAGGCTTCAGGGGCCTAATATTAGCAGATGGTATTAAGAAACATACCCTGTATAAAACTTGATTGTTTTGTTTTTCCCAAGAGTATTGCAGTAGAAATTATTGAGACAGTGTCTTTGATGGGATATACCATTTACATAAATGTTGGTGCTAAAATTTTAACTGCTGTCAAAATTTGCATAACAATTTTATGTTTGGAATCTTATAAAATACATTAAATTAGGGCTTGGGATGGTGACTCAGTGGAAGATAGGGCAGTAGGTCTCCTTAAAATGAGTTACAAAGGTGTGCTCTGGACTTGAGAGTACACTGTCTGTGATATGGACTTTGTGTTACTTTCTCATGATAATAATTTATCTTGGGTTTTAATTGGCCTGATATACTAATATGGACAATTAGCAGTGCTTTGACATAGTATTCTCTTTAAATATTTTACCAATTTAGTACAATTTGACCAGACAGGATGGTTTGGAATACTTGTTTGTACATATGTACTTTTTTATCTAGTCTTTCTTTTCAACAAATGTATAGGTCTTGCCAGATTTTGGTTGTGCTTTTAATGATATTAAATCAGGGTACTGCCAGAAGGTCAAAGAAATTGGACTGTTCTCCCCCTCCCCACAGATCTGTGCCTAAAACAATGCAGAACTTTTGGCAAAACCTTTTAAAAATGTTTTATTTATTCATTTATTTGAGAGAAGGAGAGACAGAGAAGCAGATATATATAGAGAGAATTGATGCTCCACTGTCTCTAGTCACTGTAAATGAACTCCAGACACATGTGCCATCTTGTGCATCTGGCATTACATGGGTACTGGGGGATTGAACCTGGGTCCTTTGGCTTTGCTGGCAAGCACCATAACTGTTAAGCCATATCTCCAACCCCAAAACTTTTGAAAAAATTAAATGAAGAGCAAAGAACGGTAGGAGTAGCCCTTGCCCATGAAGGGGAAAGGAGATAGGTCTGATCCTTTTGGAAAGTGGAGCTATGGAGTCTGTATATTTAGTTCTGTGTTCAGTTAGCTGATGGGAGACTTAAAGAATAGACAAGACCTCTGTGATTAGCTGTTGCCTCTCTTACCAGCTTTCACTCGCTAAAATCTTCATGTCTCAGTCTTCTCATCCCAACAACACCCAATTGCCTTGTATTTCTCTACACATAGATCATTCTCCCGTGTTGTTTCCTGTTGAGTCCTTGCCTCATTGGCTACTAACATGCCTTTAAGCTATGTTGAACTTAATTCCCTGAAGTTCCTTCAAAGCCCCAGATGAATTAGTGAGTTAATTGTTTCCTTGCAATACTTTGTATGTGTTTCTATTACTTATATATACACTTAGCTTTTCTATTCTTTCCTGGAGTAGAGGGTGTGTGTGTGTGTGTGTGTGTGTGTGTGTGTGTGTGCGTGCGTTTGACAGAGAGTGTTTGAAAGTAGGTGGGTCTTAAAGTCAAGAATCTCACAATAGCCTAGTTTTATATTTGTTCAATTCTTGCTCAACAGTTAAACAGTATTTACCATATGAGAGTCTACACATCTCAAAAGTTTTTCAATAAAATTTTTGAATGTTTCTTTAACAGTAAATGCTCTCAATTGCTGGATGAAATTCTAGTTCCTCATTACAAGAGAATAGTTATGAATCTTGTTATTTCTGCCATGATTCAACCTGGCAATGCATACTTAACAGATTTTGCTCTGTTACATTTATCCAGTCGTAGTATCATGGATGACTCCAAGGCCCTTGGGTGTGTTCTGCAGGGCAGTTTCTCTGTTTGGGGTGAGGGAATGGTGATTCAGTGGTGGATATAGGTTTTCATTTTATGGGAGTGCTTTGGCAATTAGAAGTGCTAGGTGAAGGTATTATTTTTATTAGTAAGGTGAAGATTTAGATCTATCATTCATTAATTATGTAAACTTGGAATTAACAAAGGGTAGCTTTTAGCTGAAATTATGAAAGTATTCACTTGGGAAACTGGTGGTGGAAAGTGAGAGAAGGATAAGTAAAACACACATATAAAACCTATCTAAATGTAGTTTCAAAAGGATAGTTGAAATAATTTTGATTTTTAGCAAAATCTCCATATTTTTTATAATACATGAAATTTCAACGTAATTTCTTGTGTCACCTAGAATTTTGATTGCTCAGTAACTAAATTAGTACATTATAAAAAAAACAAGAACTTATTTTTTTCCTTTATATAATTTACATGAATTAAATAAATATAGTTTTTAAAAATGGACTTTGACAGTAAAACAGTTGCTAATAGATATTAAATAAATAAATAAATAATAGGTTTCACATAGATTTTGAAAACTAATTTTAGAGTGCTTTCAATCTTGATTCCAGATTTCTATATTTATTTTAAAAATAAAGAGGGTTATACTGCTTTGCAACCTGCTATTTAGTTGTCTGTTATTATTATATTTTTTCCTTTTCATGAAATTCATGAGTTTTTATGATTTCTTAGTACCTCTATCATAATTTTAGCTTAAAATATTAGCGTTTTACATATATTTTCCCATGTAATTTCATAATTCAATTTTGAGCTTTTCTTATTTAGATCTAAGTTCCATTTTAAAATTAACATTGAGTACCACAAATATGTGGTTTTAAAATCATATACCTACCTGTTTTATTGCTGTGCTATTATTCACATTGTATGTCTTAGGCACATATTTGAAAAATCTAGTTGTTTAAGCCTGAATAAGTATCCTTCATATTCCTCCTCCTCCCTCACTCTTGGGCCACTTAATCTGTCCTTCTTTCTGGTTTGATCCAACCACATGTGATAAGCAGTTGCCTTTGACCAGTCCACTCCCAACATTCTCAAGCACAAACACCAGAATTCACTTAGAAAGATTTTAAACCTCAGGGCCAAGGTTTCTCTTCGTCTGCATGGTGAATCTTCTTTTAGTGTTGCTTTGATGATAATTTAATTCAAAACAAAATATATTATAGAACTGTGGCATAATCAGGAAAAAAAAAGATATGATGTTATTATACCTTTTGTTTGTTTGTTTGTTTGAGGTAGGTTCTCACTCTAGCCCAGTCTGACCTGGAATTCACCATGTAATCTCAAGGTGGCCTGGAACTCATGGTGCAATGCCTTTTGAATTAGATTACTGCTGAAGGAAGCATCCTTTTGACTGAAGTTTAGAATGTATTGTTTGGTTAATTAGGTGACAAAAGTAAACATCAAAGGCACACCTTTCCTGCTAGCGTTTATTGTTGGCTTCCTTGTATTGAAAACAGTAGTAAGTAACTAAAATAATTTCATCATTATTATCCTTTTTTTTATTGAGACTTTGAAACAGTGGAAAACAACGGTTGTAGGTATTTGTTTTCTCAGAGCAAGCTTAACATGGCTTGTAGGCTGCATAAAATCTACTACTCATTTAAAAATGATGGCAGTAATATTTTAATAGTTATTGACTTCACCTACTACAGACATTGAAAAAAATCTTGCCATTTCCACTCACATATCTAGATTAATGCTGCTGAACTTTTGTTTTCCTTTAACAATAATGTTTATTCATTTGAATGTTGTTGCACAGAAAGGAAAATGCATTTGTGTAAGAATATCTGGGGCTTGGTGGGTAACTTTCTTTTTTCAGAATGGTTACAAATGAAGCAGTAGCTCGTAACATGAGACTTGTTCTGTGTGTGTGCTTGTTTGTACCCAGTGTATGTGTTGGCCTGTCTGTAAGAGCTAGGTTTTGTGTCATTCCTTCTCCATGTCTCTCCACCTCACTTATTTAGACACATATGCACTATTGTTATATCAAGGTAATTCCAGAAGTTTCACATGGAGGATGGTTGTTGAAAAGAAATGACTTTCTTTTATTGTCTTCTTGCAGCATGCTGCTTGGCAAAATGACATTTTCTTAAAACTTAAGTTTTTAAATGTGTAGATTTTTCTCTCCATATCTGTAATTTCTAAAAATTTCCCTAAACAAGATGGCTGGCACATTCTAGGGACAGAGCAGAGACATAGAACAGAGACAAAGCCGCCCTGAGAAGGCAGACACACTTATATTGCTTGTGGTTTTTCAATACAGCTGCTTTCAAATGGGCTGGCTTGTTCGGCGCTGGTCCCACTGCCGAAGCAAGACTGTCACACAGCTGGTAGTACTTACTGTACTTGCGGGAAAGTATGTGATTCATTAGTTGGAACCGTATGTTTTTCACCAGTTCTGGTCATGTTTTTGTTAGGATGTGGTAAAAACATAAGCAGGGGGTGAAGGGACAATGGAAACATGTGACTTGTTAAGCATTGGCCCCAACCCATTATTAACTAAATTGTACACCGTAAAATGTCCTCTGTTCCTCTTAAGACAAATGACTTAATTTTTTATTCTTCAGTTGAGGTCATTTAGTCATAAGTAGTAAAAATTATCAACACTGAGCCCTTTTTGTCTTTCTCTTTTCTGTAAAGTATTATGATCCGTTTAAACCCCAAATTATAATATGAAGAGAAGTCATGCAAGTAAAAGACATTAATTTGCTGAAAAATGTCCATGACGGGTGAAGAACTTCTAACTGGAGTGAACTCTCACTACTGATAAAATATGAGTGTGGTATTACAGCTAATAAGAAACACTGCTAATACAGTAGGATATGCAGAGAACAATAAATGTGAATTTCTTTGTCTCTACATGATCAGGCAGACTGAAGTTGTATGGCCAGATGAATGAGGGATGAAGTCTTTCAGGTAAATTTTCTGTCATTAATAGGCTTTGCATCAGGGTGTTTGAAGTGAGGGATTTTGGAACTGTACAGAGCTGCTGGTGTTCACTGTATTTCTATTGGTCTGCTATCCAGGGGTTTTGAACCTGTGAATATTTTATTTCTGCATGGACCTAATCATATTCTGCAGAGCGTGAGGGCGGCAGCTCTGTTGTAATCTCTTTACATGGGTATTTGCTTAACATTTGGTTTCCTCTGCTTCATTCAGACACTGCAGACGTTTTACCTTTGTCCCTATTCTCATAATCCACTCTTGAAAAGGTGACATTTTCCAAGTCTTTATAGGTAAACTATGGGCAGGTTATGCCTCTACCATCTGACTGTTTTTCAACTGTTTCATTTTGGAGTTCTACACGATTCATGCCTCACCACATATGCTCCTGTGGTTGCTGCACTCTGCAGAATTAGAACCAGGTCTGTCTCTGACAATTAGCTCAAATGGTTGCAGCATAAATAAAGGAATGCTCTCAGGGGCTGTAGTCTGTGACATGGTTTAACAGAGCGTAAAAAGGTGCATCTGTTCCCTGTCCAGATTCCGTCGCCTCCCTGTCACTGGGAAGTTATCGACATGGAGACATGCCTGTGCTGTTTGGTAAACAAGCGGCAGGTATTAAATTAACGGGGCTGTGAGTGTGCAAAAGTGCTGCTTTATTAAAAGCCCTGCTTTCTGGCTCACTGCTGGGTCACAAGCAGCCACTAGAGTATCTATTAAGATGACTCATGGCACCACAGTACTTCAGCACTCTGTCCTTACTTCTAGAAGGGACTACTGACCTCTGAAAAAGCCTGATTAGGGAAAGGAAAAGGGAGAAAGGAAAAAGAAGGAAGGTGACCCAGTGAGCATTTGCCTCAGAGTTGGTAGGCTGAGCAAGAAAACAGGAATCACTGAGCATGGAAGAGCCAAGTTGAAGCATAAGTTGGCCTTTGGAATCCAGTCTAAAATTGCAGCCCAGGGTATTGTTTTTGTTTGCTTATTTATCCTGTCTTTCTTCCTCACTTCACTCCCTTCATGGCTGCTAATTGATTTGGGGTCTGAAGTGATGAAGGGTTAACTGCAAAGTGTCCTTTTGCTACCTGTGCTGGGTAGGCAGGAAACATCTTGTGATGTACGTGCAAGTAATGCAATTAGACTTGCTGTATTCTTAAGTATTTGTTTGCTTTTGTATTCAATACTTTTAATGGCAGAACATATTTTATGAGCTTTTGCTTTCATTTAGCAATACAATGGTTTTCAGTTTTACTTTCTCTCTTCCTTTCTGAAGCCTTACCAAGGGGTCGTGTGTAGGTTCATGTATTGAAAAGCTGACCATGTCTGCTGTTGCGTCACCTTTTCCCTTATGAGCAGTCTGCTGTGGATATAGAATGGTCTGCAGGCATATATGAAAAGATAGTTTTCAGTACACCCATCTGTGCTGAGGAGGCTGTTACGTCTGAAGGTTTTTTGCTCCTTTCCTGGCTGTGTTTCTTTATATGGTCCCGACTAGATGTTCATCCATTGGTATCTCATTGCACACTGTCTGAAGCAAAAGTGATTCCAGTTTTCTGGACTCAAACGGGGGTGTCCAGAAGGTGCTGTGCATCATCGAACGTATGTGAAGAGCCCATCTTGGAACTTCTCTTCTGGCTGCTAGGCCTGTTGGTCCTCACCCTGGACATCTCGCAGCTGCACCTGCTTTCCTGCTGTCTAGATTGTCTTGATGCAAGCTATCTTAGGCGAGTGATGTCTTGGAGGAGGAGTAGGATAAGAGGGCTGTGGGTGGTGGGGTTGGTAGGAAGGAAGCTTCCTTTCTCATTGTTTGCTCTGGAGGAGAGGCTGACACAGGAAAGTGGCCCACTATCTGGAGAGTTAGTGATCCCTGAGACTCTCTTTATCTTTGTAACATCTTTGCTGTATGAAGTTTAATAAGCCAGCTGTACAGTTTTTAAAAAGCCAGTAGACTCCATTTTTTTTTTATTTGTTTGCCCCTCCTCTCACTCTGAGCTTTCACTCCCTATTTCCTTATTTCCCCCTTTCTCTTTTCCTTTATCTCAAGGGAGATCCCTGAGTAGCAAGACTGAAAAAGAGCTGAGGTTTATGTTAGAAGAAATTAAGGTTAATGATCATTGGCTCATTTTCATATTCTGTGGGTGTGGATTGAGGAGTAATCAGTGCAGGTGGCCCTGCCAGTTGGGAGTTTTTCTTTGTCATCAAGAAAATAAGGAGAGTGCAGGGATTGAATTACCACAACTATTTCAGGGCTAAACATATTTCATTTCCCTGATCGGGTCTGGTTTAAGGACACAAAGCTGACATTAATTTTATCCAAAGAAAGCACAGCAATTTTTTTTTGTTTTATAATTTGACTGAATGCATAGGGTAGATGCATGTTCAAATTTAATTCTAGTATAATCTTACAAATAATTCTCTGAAAAGCAGAGGGGTTTTGATTCAGTTTGACAGTTTATGTTTCTGTGCCCAATTACCACTTAGTTATTGAATGTTAAAAAGGCCCTTTCTAAAATGTGCTTTGTGGTCTCGCCAGTTGGCTTCCCAGCTGCCTGCTATTACATGTGAGGTGCTCCTTTCTAACTTTTTAAAGGATGTACACATTTGAAGTAGTTATGTTTAGCTAGCAAAGGAAGTGGGGGATTTGGTTAGGAAGTGCTTGCTAGCCTTGAAAAACTATCTCGTGTGCATTCTAATTCAAACCATTTAAAGTCCATTCTTTAAGGAAATATTTGTTGAATTTAAAAAAAAACTTATATGCCCAGATAAAATGGGAAAATAACCTTGACTAAAAAAAAAGCTTCCATTTGTGTGTTTTTAATACCACTGTTGTAAGTTTCTATAAGTAAGGCATTCTGGAAAAGGAAGGTTTCAAAGTTGACCAGAGACAATAGATGTGATCCAGAAAGAGTGCCCAGTATTCGCCATGCTTGGCAGGATTTGCTCTTTCAGCAGAATGCAACAGGCTGCTCGAGTGACCTGATCTGTTTTTCAGGCACAAGGTTTATTTGGCTGTTGCAATGTGAGTATAATATTAATTATACAGATGTAAAATTAACTTTTATGTTGTGTGAGCGTTTTTTCTTTGCCACCCCTTTAAAATGACAGGTATTTCTTTGTGTATCTGTCTAGGTCTGTTCCCACAGTGAACATTTGTGTAACTTTGCTTGGGTCATGAAATGTTTGCTGTAGTGAGGTGGTTAAACACAGGACAAGGGGAGGTGAGCTGTGTTTTCCAATGTGTGGTATAAGTCCACATGTAGTTGAATATTCATGGCATGGCCGTTAGTATAAATACTTTGTCTGACTTATTAATAACACATGAATAGACCATTCCCAAATATTCAGAAGGCAAGAATGTTTTAGTGGTTTCTGAAAACTCCTTGTTATATAAAAATAAGATTTGAAAGGGAAAGGGGAGTTTAAAAAGAATTGAGAAGTAGCACTTGGAAATGTTTTAAAAAGGAGTCTGTTATATTTTAAGAAATTTTTGAGTAGGCTAAACCTTAATATTTAATGAAGTGATCATTTGAAATCTATATAATTTCCAAGTTTAACATTTAAGCAAATAAATCCTGCTCTTTTAAAGAAGCATTAAGCAAGGATAAAGAAAAATGCCCAATAATCCTTTTTCTATGACAGTATCTTTTCTTGTTTTCTGTTTGCATTTATTAAATTTTTTACCTTGTTTACTATTGGTAGCCCTCAAACTGGTACCACTGCATTTTTTCAAAGGATTTTAGCATGAACCATTCACATTCTGACCCATATACATCTGGAAGTAGCCCAGAAATGCACAGCTATGAATCAATCCAACCTTGCTTTAGTAGTTATCTGTTATACATTAAGAATATTTAGAAAAGCAAATAATTTAGACTAATATTTTACTTGTATGCAGTCTTAAAGTCAGCTACAGGGTCAGACTGTAAACTTGAAATTTTAAAATAGCCTGCTAAAGTGATCTTCACAGTAGAACTGCTTAAGCCATTCTGATGGTTTCTCTTCAGAGGCCTTGGCATTGACCCTTACTTACTCCTATTTTTTAGTGACTTTTACTTTGATTTTTATCTTATCTCAGAAGCTCTTCCTTTTGGATATAAGGGCTATCACAGAACTCATGGATTGCTCTTTTATACTAACTGTATATTAGAGTTTTAAATTCATCATGCCAGCAAATATGCACTCCCTCTCTGAGTTTCTAACTTCTGTTGTTGTTATCATTGTTGTTGTAACACTGTCAAAATAAAATAGCACTACAACCAACATAGAAATAAATAGAAACAGGTAAAAGTCACTGTAATGCATTTTATTTAACCTGGTATATATAAATTATCATTTTCATATTTAATAAGTATAAACAATGATGTAATATATATATATATATATAAACTTATTAGACACTTTACATTCTTCTTTTCATGCTGAATCTTTAGTCTCTGGTGGCCAAACTGAGTATTGCTTCTAACCTCTTAATACTGTGGTATGTCCATAAGCAAGGTGTATGTTTTATACATACAGTGACATACTCCAATAAGGCTTTTACTAAAAAGCCATCATTTCGTGAAAAATACATTGATTAATCAGATACTGAATTTTAGTCCTACATTTCATCTCTTCCTGTTGTTTCGCATTTCCCATCTCTAATGAAGGCAGCAAACTGACTCAAATTCTCAATATAAACTATGAAATAAAGTGTTTATTCTTTTTTTTAAATGTATGCATGGCCCTTTCTTTTTTTAATTTTTTTAATTTTTATTTATTTATTTGAGAGCGACAGAGAGAGAAAGAGAGAGAGAGAGAGAGAGAGAGAGAGAGAGAATGGGCATGCCAGGGCCTCCAGCCACTGCAAATGAACTCCAGATGCATGCGCCCCCTGTGCATCTGGCTAACGTGGGCCCTGGGGAATCCAGCCTCAAACCAGTGTCCTTAGGCTTTACAGGCAAGCGGTTAAGCTAAGCCATCTCTCCAGCCCTAAAGTGTTTATTCTTATCATGGAACCTAGAGAATACATTCATACAGTAATGTAGTAATACAGTAATGTATAATTATTTAAAATTGTAACATCGTATTTTTGTTCCTGTTTAGCCCTCTTTTATAATCCTGCTAGTTAATATGGAGATGTTAGTCAGGCTTCTAAAAATTGCCTTCTCTGGGAAAGATACCCACCAAAGAACCATATGAAGAGGTTTTCTATGAATTATCACACACTTCAGAATAACTGATGCAGTATGTGTACCTGTTGCTGTAGAAACTTGTGTCCTTAAGACATAGCCACACTATGACTTGTAATTTAAGATATATGCTCTTAAATTTAGTGATGGATGCTCTACAACTTTTCTGAGATTTGGTATATTGTATCTGTTTGGTCACTTTACCAATGAACTATAATCAACTGTACATGTGAAAGTGAGTTCGAATTCAAACACTTACACACATGAAAGCAACTCAGTTTATCACTTGATTGACCTACATCTATTCTTCAAGGAATAGATTTTCTTTATTTTGTATATTCAGTTATTCATCTTGAATAGGAATTCTATCTTGGTTAAAAACACTGTTTCATTCCACTAAAAATTTTAGGCATTAAAAATCATTGGAGGGAGCTGTAGATTTTTAAATTAGTGGACTGGAGAAATGAACAAATTATTTTTTCTCATTTTTTTCAGTGCTTTTTGAAAGAAGTTCCAAATGAAAATAGACCTTAGCTTTTATGAATGAAAGTCTGACTAGTAATATGTATGTTTTAATGAACTTTAAAATATTTGGAGCTGTGAAATTTTGAATCTATATTTTTTCTTAAATATTTATGTATTTATTTAAGAGACAGGGAGAGAGAAAAAGGCAGATAGAAAAAGAGAGAATGGGCACACCATGGCCTCTAGCCACTGCAAATGAACTAATGTATGTGCCACCTTGTACATCTTGCTTACATAAGTACTGGGGCATCAGACCTGGGTCTTTAGGTTCCATAGGCAAGTGCCTTAACTGCTAAGCCATCTCTCCAGTCCTTCAATCTATATTCTTGTTTTCCATTCTTTTATTTGAAAATGGCAATGCTCAAAAGACAAAGAAAATTATAGTCATATAAGCCACACTAGGCAGAAATGGGCAAGAGTCCCAGTGTCTGTCCACAATTGTCAATGTGTAATAATAATAGGAAAAATTTAAAAATGGTTGAAATTCATTCTAATATATTTAATTTAATGTCATATTATGTTTTGAATATGCAACAAATATGGTGATCGATTTGAAAACTGAGTGAGACAGCTTACATTCCTCTTTTCTAATGAGTCTCTAAAATCCACTATGTACGTTGCACTTAACAGCACATCTCAGTTTGGACTATACATTTCTAATATTCAATATTCACATGTAGCAATCCAGTGAAATTTCTTTATAGCATGCAAAATATTTTAAAGGGCACACTTGAAGGTTTAAGTCCTTTTGGGTTAGTATAGAGAACCTGGTGCCTTTGATATACAAATGGATTAGTAACTGAAACTTTTGGGTGACAAATTTTTAATAGAATCATAGTTCCTCTGATGTTATCATTTTTATCAACATTTGATTCTTGTGAAATGCTCATTGATACCTCAAATGAGTAAATACTTTTAAGCTACTTGTTGACTTTCCTCCTTCCTCACTTTACCCCCTCAGCAGCTATGCTGTTTCAGTTTTGCTAACCATAGACACATTACAGCCAGTGTTGTGGGAGAAGATAATGTCTCCCTCTGTTTCTCCTTTTGGAGATTGAAGGCAATATACCCTGCCTCTGCCCTGAGCTGAGGCTGTCCACCATCTGTGTAAGGAATTCACAATCCCAGACAAAAGAAATTGGCAAAGTCTTCCCTCTGTCTGCTCTCCAGATCCTCAAGATAGCCATAAAACACCTGGACAGAATCAGCAGGTGATGGCAAGGGAAAGAGAATGATCAGTCACAGGCGTTGTTGAATCCTTTGAACATTACTTATGGCCTGGACGTTGCTGTCACCAGGCACAGTTTGATCTTGGGTGAGTTTTCTGGAAGAGCTTTATTCTCTGGCTCTGTGACAATATCAGTACCAGATAACATTGGATAGGAGAGAAAGAGCAAAGCTAAGGCTCCTCTGCCTTAAGATACACAAGTTCCAGGTGGTAGTACCTCTGTGTGTAAGAACATCCTACAGTAATAAGTCATTTCACCAGATGTATTAAGTGTGCTATTTAGATCAGCATTCATTCTTATGGCAAATCTGGTAGTTGTTTTAAGATATTTTCTCATTTACATATATAACCAGTAAATTGTTTTTAGAATATAGGTGGTTGGCTGACATTGTTTATAGGTTCAATTTCAAGAGATGGTTTAAAATTTACTTTCTGAACTTGCCCTGGAGGTGGAGTGTTGGCATTAAGGTATTTGTTGGCTTTGGAATATCTTACAGTGATCTTATATATATGTACATGCTTAGCACTTTCACATAGCTTATGTCCCTAATAGTTCTTTGTACATTTTTGTTAAGAGTAAGGTATCCATAACACTAAACTCCTCAGAAAAGTCAATCAAACATATTTTCCAGTGTTCTCATGGGTCATAATGGCTTGCTTATGTCTTTTGTTTTGATGCTGTATCTATAGTGCTTAGTAGACACTAAGACACTATTTGGGTTATCTGCAATTTCTGTGATATCGTGTGGTAGCAGAATTGCACATTTCAAAGTCTGTTAAGGTAAGGGTCATTTTCAGTGGACCAAGAATTCAGCCACAGGAGATAACCCTTGCCAGTAGAAATTCTGAGCAAAGTCCTTTAGTGGTTCCCTCTTCATTAGTCAGTCAGTTAGAGTTTAATGTGGTGGGTACTTAGAGTTATTTGCTGCTGCCACATTGGAAGGTGATGTTTTAGTTATGATATTTATTTTCAGTGACAAGACTAAACCAAAGCAGAAACTGTACTCTCTAAATTCAGAATTATCCTCTTTCTATTTGGTTCTGTCTACAAATGTATCCCCTTTTCATATAAATCGTGTCAAGCTTCATTGAATTTAGCTCTGTCTTCTTAAGTACATTAATGCTGTGTTCTGTCATTCATTACATGAAAATTAGTTGTCTATTACAAAGTGGGATGTTTGTAGCCTGAACTTCATGGGGAAAAGGCCATGGGTGTCTTAATTCCATGTAAGCATTGAAGACTGGGCTTGTTTACCTGTAACTTGTGCACCATTGAGAATAGCAGACAAAATGTTGATTCTCCTATGGGGCTGCCCACCTTAATTTACACAAAGAAATGTATAAGTGAACACTTATCACCTTCCTTTTTGAAAATCCCTTTTTCCTCCATGTATTTTATCACGTTTTTAGTGATCTATATAGTGTCCTTAGAGTGTGTTACTGAAAGTGTTAATATCTTAGAGCAGCAGTAATAATAATCCTTTTACTCATGGTAATCATGTGCTAATCCACTGGTAAGTCAAAAGTATTAGATCATTTGAAATTCATTGTGTCAGCTCAGTTGAAATAACTGGTATGGTGCTATAAACATTTAGAGAAAGGGAGTCTTTGAACCCAAATAATAATGTCAAATAGTTTGTTAGTATTACATGCTCATGTTTAAGGGTTTCATAAGCTCAACCCATGGACAAGAGCATTTCAGTTTACATCAGTGTGTAATATATTATTTTAACTGAAGGTTTATTTTTATTTTGTTACTTGGGGAAAGTTTCTTTTCCTCTGGCACTTAGGGACTTGAATTTTATGGTACAGTTTTCACTCTGCAGTCCCGGTGAGCCTGGAGTGCCAGAATTTTTTTAAACCTCTGTCCTTCTCTCTTTCTTTTTTCCCTTTCCTCTCTTGTTCCTTCTCTCTACCCACCCACCCCCATCTTTCACAAAAAAACTTTCTTATTGTTTTAAAGTGGCATGTTGGCTTTGATTTTTTTCCTTGTTCTCCTCTTTCATATTCCTGAGAACAACATTGATGTTACATATGTTTATTTTTTTGTAAATATTTTAACTGGGAAGTCTTTTTTTTTTTCCTATTTCTGTGTTTTTCTTCTGACCTGAACTTCCCCTCCCTTGGAATCATTTTCACTCAATTGTTGTAACCCCTCTTCTTCTGAACTCACAGCTGATTGAGAGCCCTTGTTATAGTGATCTTTATACCCAACACATGGTAGATACATCATTCAAAATATTTTGAATTGCTTCACTTACAGAAGAAGCTGGGAAATTGGTGACTTAAGTAACGTTGCTATGTTGCATAGGTAAATAAATATTTTGGATGAGACATTCCCATTTCTTCTTTCATTAAATTTGTAGTATTTTATATTACAATTATTATTAATTATATTTTGGAATAGCTGTTGTATGAGACCTGCAGCTGTGTGTATGACAGCTGTTGATAAACATTGAATTAAAATTTTAGAACACACCAGCCATTTAATTGCTGTTTTGAAGTCTATACTCAAACAAATGGGCAATCAAGGTTGATCTTCAATGAACATGTGTTCTTTCTCGACCTCATGTTATTCTTTACTTCAAGCTGATATTTGATTTTTAATTTGGAGGATTAAGTGTTTTTGTTTTTTTAAATGAATGACGTTAATGTGAGACTACTTTTTTGAGGTTTAAGTAAACACCTTCCTGCAGCTTGTCTCTGGTAGATAAGGAGAGAGCCCTGCATCTTTTGTTGGATACTGTGTCTCAGAGGCTACCATGCTGTACATGGCTTTCTTCCCTCTGGTCCTCCCATGAACAGATTTTAGTAATGTAAAGGGTCATCCTATAACAAGCAAACCACAGGCTAGCTTTCTCTATTCTATTATAGGGTGAAAAAAAAAAAAAAGGAGATCTACATAGACTAGCTCTAGTGCTGAAACTTGGCTTGAGTAAAGCAATGTCGTTAAATGCAATTTGAGCATTTTCAGGCATACCCCAGCTGAGAGAATAAGCCTGCCAGATGGTCTGGTTTAAATCACAGAGACAGAGTAGCCAACTGCAGAGACTCAACTCCCCGTGGCCTCAGCCATCTCAGGGGTTGCATGGCAGGGAGGGGTTGGGAATGCCAGTCCTCCTGACAATGGCTTTACTAATAGAATAGCTAGGCTTCTCCTAGGGATGGGCTTGGATATTGAAGAGAGCATTCTTACACGCTTGTCATAAGGAAGCTTATCTCAGAGCAGGTAGTCCTGACAGTTTAACTTTGGTCACTATCAAATTGCCCTTCGCTTTAGAGATTAGTCAAGGTATGACTTTCCTAGCATCACTGGGAAAGGGCAGCATGGTATAATGACAAAGAACATGGGGCATAGAACCAAGTTGCTAATATTTGAATTCTGTTTCTGCCATCAGTTCCATCCTGTGATTTATTGGGCTGGTGTCACTGAGGTTTTGTATATCCACATTCTTCATATGTGAAATGGACATAGTAGTATCTGCCTTCCCTGTAATATAATTGTGGAGAGTGGATGAATTTATAGTGCCTAGAATATCAGTACTATATAATGCGTAATAGAATAAAGATGGGTGCTGAGAACTGCTGATGCTTTATGAAGCCACCAGTTAAACCAGCACTTGGAACGCTTGTCATTGAAGCTGAAAGACTTTAGTCATTTTTGTGTCTGCCACAAAACCCCTGTTCCTGTGCCTTGTACTCAAAAGTTCTTACAGGGCTGGAGAGATGATTTAGTGGTTAAGGCATTTGCCTGCAAAACCTAAGGACCCAGGTTCGATTTTCCAGTACCCACATAAGCCAGATGCACAAGATGCACATGTGTCTGGAGTTTATTTGCAGTGGCTGAGGCCCTGGTGTGCCCATTCTCTCTCTCTCTCTCTCTCTCTCTCTCTCTCTATCTGCATATATATATATGTGTATATATATATATATATATATATATATATATATATATATATACATATACACATATACATATTTCTCTCTTTGACAAAAACTTAAAAATCTAAAAAAGTAAGTTCTTACAGAAACTCCAGTATGTCTTCTCTATCTACAGTTGAATATTGGAGGGTCTAACTCTATAGCTTTATTGTATATTCCCTGGGCAAGAGTGTAGGCTAAGTGAATTCTACTCTCATTTACAAGTAAAGCTGTTTTCATAATACTTTGCATGTTTTTCTACTTTGCTTTCTTTGGATGATAAATTGTTTGGTATGCGAATAGTATCTGTGTGTGGTGTATGCACAAGTATGTGCTGACACAGCACACTGTGCACATGCCTGCAGTGGCCATAGGAGAACAGTGGGTGTCTCCCTCATCACTCACATACCTGTTTTCCTTTCCTTACAATGGAGTCTCTTACTGATTTTGGAGCTTGCCATTCATGAGCATCAGTGATTCTCTGGTCTTCACTCCCAACAGAACTGGGGTTACTTGGATCTGGAAAGTCAAACTCCAGCGGTTTCAGTCCCCACCACCACCACCTGCGGCAGTCATGCTTTGCATGAAGCGAACTTAACTGCTGAACCATCTCTCTAGTGTAGGTGCTGCATTTTTTTCTGGAATAAAATTTTCCATAGAAAGATACTTTCTTCTTTGCATGTATATGTGTGTATGGTGTGTGTGTGTGTGTGTGTGTGTGTGTGTGTGTGTGTGTGTGTGTTTAGAGGCCAGAAGTTGATGACAGGTACCTTTCTCAATCGCTCTCTTTATTTCAGTGAGGCAGCTTGGGCCCAGAGCTCTCAGATGAGCTAGTCTGGCTCTCCAGTTTGCCCCAAAAATCTTTATCTCCACCACCTTCCTTGCTGGGCTTACAGGTAGCAGCCAGGTCCACCCAACATTTGTGTTAGTTCTCAGTATTCAAACTCTTCCTTGTGCATATGTGGCAAGCTCTTTACCAACAGAGTCATCTCCCCAGCCTGATGCTTTCAGTTCTATTTTAAAAATAAACCTAAAATGAATAATTTTCAGTTTATATCTTGCCAAGAAGGTCTGTCTTATTAGTTTTAGATAAAAGCAAGTATCTGTTAATCCTTTTTTTGGGAAGTGTTAAGAGATGCTAAAGAATAAACTCCCCATTTTCAGTGCAGTGCTAATATCAAAGTGGACTGAAATTTACATTTATTGATAATTATGACCTCATATCAATGTCCATTTTCTCAAATGCATGATAGCACTATCTGAATAGTACTTCAGATTTATTTGCTAATAGTATGATTTAAACCTCTCACTAATTATTATTGTAATTCACAAAATGAATGTGTTTCTTATATAGTTCCTCAAAGATACAATGACTTGCACAAATAATAACTAAGAAGGAAAGATCTGTCAGAAGGAAAGAACATAAACGAAATGCCAAGAGAGACACCTACAACCACCCTGTATCTGCCAAAAGGACTTTTTCAACATGGTTATCGAACACTATGAACTAATTACAATTCCCAGATTTGCTGACCTAATTGGAGTTATCTTGATATAATGGAAATGATATAATGCAATTGGACCTATGGGTGGACAGATTTGTTTTTGAATTCCAGTTTTCCCATTGAGTATCTGTCAGGCCTTAGAGAAGTCCCTCAATCTTTTTGACTCTTGTTTATCTGTAAAGTGTAAATGACAATAGTACCTACCTTGCTCAGTTGTTACAAAAATTAAATTGCTTCTTGTGTGTAAAATATTTACATTGTAAAGGAGGAAAACAGTTCTGCTTTCTACCCATCTTTCTAAATCTCAGCTGGGGCTTCTATAACAAAAGACAGATGAGTAAGAGAAAAGCATGCAAATTTATGTAACCTGAGTTTTATCTGACACAGAGGCTTTCATAAGGAAATGAAGGTCTGAAAGAACAATGAACCTCAAGGTTTTTTTTTTTTTTTTTTTTTTTTTTTTGGCTAGGCGTGATGAAGAATGGACAGTCCAGGAAAAATGGACAAATACTAGTCAACTGGCAGGCATACTCTCCTCAGAATATGCCCCTATCTTTCAAGAAAAAGACATTCCTTTCTGCTTAATAAGGGAAGGCACCTCTTATGTGAGACTCATTTGACCTGCTTCTGGGGAAGATAGGGGCTAAGGAGATCAGGGAGTAGCTGAAACCTACCAATTCTCAGATTCCTCCAACTTATTATTATGCCATGCTGGCCTATTTTGATTAATGTGTCCTGAATACATCAACATGTACGTAAAATATGTAGTCTAATGTCTACCATGTACCAAGAGATTGAGAAATTATCAAGATGACAATGTTGATGGTTGGTAGAACCTGTTAACTTACCTGCTATATTACAAATGAGCTTCCTTCCCAGCGTTCATTCATTGTGGCTGTGGTAATGAGTTCATCATGTTGCATCCTCACGCTTGGAAGCAGCTCACTGGCCTTGTTCTTAGCATTAAATATTGCTTCACTGGGTGCAGCATGGTGTGTTTATGGAGATTATTTTTCTTTTTAAAAATATTTTATTTTATTTATTTGAGAGAGAGAGAGAGAGACAGAGGAAGAGGGAGAATGACAGGTAGAATGGACATGCCAGGGCCTTTAGCCTCTGCAAATGAACTCCAGATGCATGCTTCATTTTGTGCATCTTGCTTATATGGATTCTGGAGAATCAAACCTGGGTCCTTTGGCTTTGTAAGCCAGTACCTTAACCGGTAAGCCAGCTCTCCCAGCCCAAGATTCTTTTTCTTTCTTTCATTTTGCATAAGGAAAGCTGCTTGTATGTGGATTAAAAAATATATGTTGTATTGAGGGTATGGCCCAGGCTTCCCACATGCAAAGAATCTGAGCTATATCATAGCAATTTTTAACTTTGTAATTTTAATTTTTAAAAATCTCAACAGACTACAATCAAACAGAAATAACACCCTAGAAGCTTTGTCTTTAAATGGTTCCTTGAAACCCTAATTTTGCTTTCCTTTCATTTCAATAAAATGTGCATGCTAATATGATAGTAAATCCATTTATATTTGTTAGATAGAGTTCTTTGGGTTTTTCTTCAGGAAAAAAAATATTTTTCTCTATATTCTTAGTGCTTTGTTGTGAACTAAAGTTGCCAAAGCAACCCCATGCTCCTTTGTGTATTCTGTGGCGGACACTGCTAGCTGCCAGGCTGAGAGTGAGAGGAGAGTACACCGTCCTGAATAAAGTGCCCGTCAAACTGCGTTTAAAGGGTTCCATCCATTGATGCTAGGGTTAGCTCTTCTTCCATGATTTGTATTTTTCCTTGAATTTTATGACAATCATTTTTTTTCTAGGTTTTAATATGGGACAAACTATATTTTGGTTTTGAGCCTTTGTTTCTTTAGGTTTAAATCTAAGGGAACATGAACCCAAAACCTTTTCTTTTTGAGAAACTATTTTCCACATGATACTATGTCCTATTCTTCCCTTTTGTTCTTTTTGTTGTTAAGCCAAATGTAATCTGAAAATTTAGTTGAAAATACACCGTCTGGAATCTTAGACAGCTCATAAAATATTGCAATAGTATGTGACATGCCTTGACAAAAAGTATGTTGTCACCATTCCTTCTGAGAACTCCTAAGACTTGTCATAGTGAGCTGAATTAAATTGCGTATTCTGAAATGTTGGTAAGTCCAAACTATGGAAGAGGTCTAAGGAGCTCCTCTTTACATTTATGTACTGTTACTTATAGAAAAGTTGCAAGGGTAAATTCTGAACCAGAATAACTTTTTTTTTTTACTTCTTAATTGTTTTTTCAAAGACAAATCCTTCATCTACAACACTGACCTACCAGTTATATGAGATGAAATTATTCTAGATATTTTAATTTTTTATTAATTATGAACATACTTAGTATGGATACATCATATGTTGGTAGCATCCTTTCCCTCATCCCTGCTCCCATTCCACTGGGGGCCGTCCTCAGTGGGGTTGCAGGTTTTCCCTATGGGGTTGTGGAGAATAACTTTTAATCCAAGTAGTGTGAACGTGTAGACGCTAGTTTATCTTCTTTCATAGAGGAATGGTTTGAGTTGTGCTGTAGGCACCTATTCTAAAGACTTGCATGGTAGTCATTGTATATTTCACACCTGGCAATTACTGTGTCTGGAATTTTTGCTTGTTTTATATATGTGTGGTGTGCAAGTGTTTGTATGTGTGGGTGGATGCATGTGAACATATATGTGTGTGTGTGTATATATAGAGACCAGAAATTGAAGTCAGTTGTCTTTCACATGGTTCTCCTTTAACTTTTTGAGACAAGATTTTGCACTGATCCTATAGCTCACTGATTTGGCTACACTAGCTAGCCAGTAAGACCTTGGGATCCTTCTGTCTGTCTCTACCAACCTGTGATTGCAGGCACATGCTGCTGCACCTAGCTGTTTATGTAGGTGCTGCTGAGCTGAACTCAGATCCTTATGCTTGTGTAGCAAGCATTCTACCCATGGAGCCATCTCCCCAGTCCCCTTACTAGTGTTTTGTTTTATTTTTAACAATTTTGTTTTTGTGAATGAGCATGCCAGGACCTTTTGCCACTGTAAACATACTTCAGATGAAGGTTCAACTTTCTGTGTCTGGCTTTACTTGGGTAATAGGGATGTTAACCCTGGCATAAGTATATGGATCTTCCAATTGTGTTAATCATAAGCTTGAATATTCTTAATGTTTCTCATGGTTCACAATTTTTAAATTACATTATATTTTATTTTGTATATCAGTTACTTTCTCATTTCTAGGACAAAATACTCAACCAGAAGCAGCTTAGAATTGGAAGGAATTTATTTTGGCTTTATAATTCCCTATGGTAGAGTCCATCTTGGCAAGAAAGTATAGTAAGAAAAGATGACTAATTTCATATCATCACATAAGCAAGAAAGAAGTAGACTGGGGAATGCTGCTACTCAGCTTTCTTCTTCCTTTGTATTCAGTCCAGAACCCCAGCCCGAGAAAGAGGCTGCCCACTGTTAGGTGTGAACCTTCTCATCCTAACCAATATAATCTAGAAAGTCCCTTACAGACATCCAACAGTTTGTTTCCTGACAAGTTGACACCCAGAAATTAATCATTAAAGCTGAACCCCCTTTTCAAGTTGACACTCATACTATTTTTAAGTCATAACCTTCCACTACTTGTTTGCATATGTTCATAGATATCTCATAATGCAAGATGTATTTAGTTCAACATTAAAGATCCTCATTTTTTTATTAGTCCTAATGTTCTTCAAAAGTTGAATCTCATCTGAGACTGAAGGTCATGCACTGAATTCTGCCCCACCGTGTCTGGTATCTGGGAATCATCTGGGCTCTGAAAGGCTTAGGTTGCTTCACCCCTCTGACTGCTGTCTGTAGTCTCTTCATGACCTAGATCCACCCTGAGTTTGGTACTTCTCTTAGGGCTGTGTTCCATGGTTCTGACATTTTTAACATTCTGAGGTCTTGATTGCATGTTAGGGTTCACTTTTATGGTTTTACCTGATGACCTGTCATGCCTCTGTGCAGGGAATCTAACCCTGCCTCAAGTTGCTTACCCTTAGTGACTGTCTGGAATTGTGGTGAAATAATCCATGACCCTTTCAATCTTGTATCTTTCATGTCTCCAAAACAGTTACCTTGGGGATGATACAATGGTACTGCCAAGTTCTGTTTTGGCCTGTGATCATTCTTCTCCCCCTTTAGAACACATCTGTAGAGACCTTTGTATGATTTCTAGGCTTTTGGTGAAAAAGATTTCCCTATTCAGTTTTTCCTTGGTAGACGACTTCCTCAGTTTTTCCCTCAGCTTTCTTCCTTCATGTGAATTTGGAATTTCTCAAGATTGAGTCTCTGATGGGAGCTGTTTTGCCCTCAGAACCCCTTTCTTATTTTACCACAGGAGGACTCTGTTTTATTATTATTTTTTCCCTAGTGTGAGAATTCTTTTTTTAAAAAAAATAGATTTATTTATTTATTTTTTAATTAACAACTTTCATGATTGTAAACAATACCCCATGGTAACTCCCCTCTCCAATTCTTTTCAATGTTACTCATCTCTTGGTACCACCTGCTTTCTCAGAACCAACCTGAATGTTGTTTTTCTTTTCTCCGGTCAAACAAATTAGTCCATGATATATAAATAAGTTCATCATCATTTAAGTTCTCAGGTCATGGGCAGAGTAGAGCTGGTTTCTTTAACAGCATGTAACATAAACTGCCTTAAGCCCAGTTCTTCATAGTATCCCTATTCCCCTCTGAGATCTTATGAGCCAGGCCTTCCCATCAGAATTTTTCGCAGCATTCTTGTCTTCCAAACTGCTTATAGTATTCAAAGGTTTTTCTAGTCTAAAGTTCCAAACTTTTCCTCCTTCCTACTGAAATGGATTTCCAAAGGTTTATAAATCATATTGTAAGGTTTACTACAGCAGTGACCCCACTTTAAGTACCATCTTTCTCTTATTTAATTTCTTGTTGCTAGGACAATATGGCTGAAAAAAATTAATTTAAGGGAGGAAGAGTTTACTTTAATTTACAGTTCCAGGTTCTAGGCCATCATGACATGGAAGGCATGATAATAAGAGCTTGAGTCAGCTGCTCACATTAAGCAAAGTGAGGTATCAGAGCTATGGGTACTGAGGCTCAGCTTATGGTCTCCTTTCTCTAGAATGGTGCTGCCCACAATTACACAAGGCACTCTCATCTCAATCTAATTCTAAGATATTTGCTTCCATGGTATTCTAAAACTGTTGAGTTGATAGCCAGAGATTAACCATCAAATTTGGTTAAATTTATTTTTCAGGATACCTTTTGTAGAAGTGAAAGAACCATTTCTGCCCCCTCCTGTGGTTTGACGATTAAGTCTTCTGAAATAAGTGGACAAGAGGCAAATTGACAGGAGAAAAAGCATACACATTAGCCACCATGCATCAGGGAAACACAAGAAAGTGGGCACCCAGTAATACCAGTTAGAAGCCTATATTTCCTATTTATAGGTAAGAGAAAAAAAGGAAAGTGTAGTCGTTTTTGAGTAAAAAGGCACATGATTTTTATGGGAGATGAGTGGGCCTGCTCTAGATATAGTATCAGCTTCATATCTTATTTGATGTAGAGTATATCTTCTGGAAGAACCATACTTTAGGTATTTAGGGGGAACTTCAGTGAAAACCCTTCTTTTACCTGGTGCTCCCAGTTGCAGCCTATTTGTAGGTATTATTTTCTGGGCTCCAGCACTTTAGCATTTTATGGTTCTAGGTTCTCTAATTTGCATGTTCTTGGAACATGGCCCATACTGTCTTCCCTATATGCTGTTGGCAGTTCAAGCCCATCTTCTAGTGTGATCATTATTCCCCATTTGGCTTGTTGATTTTTGGTGAGCTTACTTTTGCATAAGTGCAGATGGTCTAGGTCAAAGGTCTCTGTGTGGGAGTACTCCCAGAAGTCCTGGACCTGACCTTGAAGACCTTAAGATAGCTTCCCTTCAAAGCTTTACATTTTCAAAGCTGCTTCCTTCACTGACCCTTTTCTTGTTACCTCAGAAGAATTAGTTTCTCTCCCCTGACCCCTAAAGTACTTTGTGCTTTAGGTACATTTTTTGACATGTTGACCAACTTCTTCCTTATAGCTTAGTTATTTTTAGTCAAATTTATCTCCCTGCTTGGTTGTAGATTGCTTTAGGATATGTTATTCATTCATACATATCAACATTTAGAATTCTGTTTTTCACATAGTAGGAGTTTGATGAACATTTGTTGGAGCTACAGTAATACATTTCTTGCTTAGAATTGGTGAGAGCCTTGTCAGTTTTCATGTTTTGTAAGTCTTATTCAACAGTTGGACAAATTTGATCTTCAATTCCTAGTATATTATTGCAAAGGAGAGTAGACTTAAGAGAGGTAGCTGGGAAAGGAGGAGGGAGCAGGAGGCTGTTGATTTGTGTGCAATGTTGTATCACAAGCAGATACTTAATTCAGGAAACAGCCTAATGAATATGAACACTTGGAAAATTAGTTGCCCATTCCATTAATTGTTTATTTGTGAATGAAAGAAGCTAGTCAGGCAGGACAATTGCTTGGTTTCTGGAAATTGATGTACTAAACTATCTCCAGATGTGGGGAGAAAAATCAACATTCACATTTTATTGTGTGAAACATTGTTGTGCAATTCATAATTTGAGCTTGGAATTTTTTAGCTTCTGTTTTCTAGCACTTCATTTCATTTTAGTGCTAGATTTGTGTTGTCTCTACTACCTCCTACAAAGTCACTGTTAAAATAACTATAAGAAAACATTTAACAATATGCTTTTCCTAAAATTATGTGGTTTAGGTTAAGAAAAGGCTAAGTTGTGTGTGTGTGTGTGTTTGTGAGGAGAAAGTTTTTCTTCCTTGACCTGTTTCATTGGGAAATATTTATATGATAACTTCACATTGATAAGAATCAATCAGTAGTTGCTCAGTCAATAGTTGTTCCTTGACAGGTATTTTAAAATCAAACTTAATTATTCAGGGAATTTGAAGTAAAAGTAAAAGTTGGATGACATAGTCTTGCAGTAATTTTCATCTGAAGTTGTTTAACAGTTAAATGCAAAGAAATAAAGAGAAACCCACAATAGTAGGTGAGAATTTTTTTTACCTTGAGGGTTTTATTTTTCATAATCATTTAAATGGTAGCCCTAGTGTTGTGCTCTACTTTATTATCCTCACCTTCCCATCAACATGTATACCAAATTCCCTTCTTTGAAGCTAGTTGGGAACCTCAAGTTTGATTAATAACCAGGCAAAACAATGCCAGATTACTGTAAAGAATTAATGTTTTTGTGTCATTTAAATAGGGCATTTGTGCTACACTACACTTTACAGTTATTTTCCAGATAATTCAAAATATTGGAAAGAAATCCTTTGAATCCCTAAGGAATATGGCCCCATGAGTCTTTGCTTTCATCTGAAGGTTATAGAAGCAACTCTAGCTAGAGGCTTTGGTGACTAATTTAAAGGATCTGGCAGGACGATTGATAGCGCCTTTCCTTTGTGTTGTGACAAATATATTTCGGCTGCAGTTTATTAACATAATTCAGCACAACCACAGACATATTGTACATATTAGAGCATAGAATTAGAACCATTTTTTGCACATCACAGTGTCCTTTTGCTTGTACTTTTTTTTGACAAGACTCTGGATAATTGTTTCAACAAATAAACTGCTGTGTTCATTCTGTTTCTATAACTTCATAAATTGTTTTCATGCGAAAACCAAGCAAGATTTCAGTGAGCTAATATAAAGAACCACAGTGTAATTACAGGCGCTCTGTTATTAAGAAAGTATGACAGAAATGGCAGTGTAACTGATGGTTACTTTCTCCTTGCTCTGTCATAACAAACTAAAAATGTCTTTTAAGTAGCAGTGAACAAGCCAGCCTTCCATACCTCATCTTGGAAATGGGTCTGCACTCATAATTATTCTAAAGATGTGTATGATGGCATTTCATAGGAATGGCTCTTGTACTTAAGATCTTCTTAATGTTGTCATTCTGGAAAACTGACTCAGGAGAGGAGAAACATGAGGATAGCCAAGCCTACCAGCGAACAGACAATGTTGAAAGGCTGGTAGAATTTCTTTTTCAGGTCTACATTACAGTCTGCTCATTGGTTCCATTTCAATTCTGTTGGGTAAACTAATATAGCGATCTCTGTTTCAGTTTATATGCTCGTACAATACTGATAAATCATAACCAGTTAACTATGTTCTTAGTTTCTCACAGTAGTCTTTCCCCTTCATTCTTGTATCTGTAATCTTCTCTCTTCCCATACATAAGTTGTTGGGAACCTCAGATTCCTTCTGGGGGTATTTAGGAAAGATGTTACTCATCGGCCATTCTTTTCAAGTTTTAGTGAATCTAATTATAGTTGTGCATCTGGCAGGCATGAAAACCATTACATGAGCAAAGAGAGCTCCCAACGCCACTCCACCAGTGTAATTTAAAGTGCTTCCGATTCAGCATATCTTTCTTCTGTTGTACTACTAGGTGCCCCCCTTCACATTGTTACCCTCTGCCTGTGGCTACATGGTGTGCTTGTTCTTTTCCCCCTCCCTCATCACTGCACTATGTGATTACTATCTAATGCTCTATGTCTTTCCTATAGAACTGGTGGAAATAAAATGCTAATATACCCACAATATATATAAGATCAAAATGAATTTGTGTCCAGGGAAAAGTGGAGATTTGCCATTTTGAGGACTTATGAACAGCAGACAAAAGATAGGAAAGCTTGCTATGAACGTAAAAAAGACAAACCTGTTTTGGCTAACTCTCAATTTAGTTAAGACTGAGAACAGTGGGAGTCTAGAGTTCTAAAGAACAAGGGAAAGCTCAGACTAGGAGAAAAACCAGAAAAGGGATTCAGATTCAAAACATGGAAAGATGGAAGCTGGTTGTGGTGGTGCATGCCTTTAATTCCAGCACTTGGGAGGCACAGGTAGGTGGATAGCTTTGAGTTCAAGGCCACCGTGAGACTACATAGTGAATTCCAGGTCAGTCTGGACTAGAGTGAAACCCTACCTCAAAAAAAAAAAAACAAAAACAAACAAAGAAAAAAAAAAACATGGAGAGATGGAAAGAGGGCTACTTTTTGATGAAATGAATATCAATCCTTCTGTTAATTCAACAGAAAAGGTTTTTCTTAAGATGTATTTGAATCAGAAATAAGAATGGTAATGTGCTCCATGAATTAATTCCACAGGGCATATTCCTGACTAGGACTCTGCGGTTCTGGTGCCTGAATAGTTTGTAGCCTTGCACTGTGGCTGTAGCATGAAGAAAGAATATAGGACACAAATCCTAAAAATAGGTAAAGTGGAGTTTCTCCAGTAGGATAGGATAGGCACTATGAGGTCAAATTGAGCTTGTTTTTCAGTTGAGATCCAAAGGTTTTAGTCTGGAGCAGTGTGGGTTTACTTTGACTTTTGTGTCTGACTCCCATCTCAGTTCACATGGTCAGTGAAGAAAGTCCAGTGTAGGGGTATGTCCATATATAATACCCTGTGCTCACCCCTCTCTACTGAAAATTGTTTATTTTCTCATAGCCTAAGGTACTGGAGTATCCTATGCATTTCACACTACCTTTATCTGTAATCCCTGGTGGAGTATGTATTGAGAAAATATTTGTTCAAGGAATACCTTCATATCTGCTGCTTGTTCTATGAAAGCTCTCTGAGCTCATGAAGGGCCCTATGGTATACTCTTTTCTACTAGCCAATCCATGAACTGAGTTAGCTGTACCTAGTCTTATTTAAACAGCCTAGATTGAAGTACTTCTTTCTCAAGGCTTTGTTCTAGGCACTAAGGAAACAAAAATCCTGAAGTCCTATCTTGTGTTGGGTGGGGGGACCAAAAACCAAAAACTTAAGTTTACAATATGACACATTATTTAGGAAGTACATTGAATTACATTATCATCAATTATGTAAACCTCAAGCTTGGGAAAAATTGGGGGCATATTAGAACCCATATATGTGATATAAGAGGAAATTGAAGTAGTTTGATTTTCAAGTTCCCATGCTAGCAAATGAGAGTATGTGAACGACAGACTTGTAAAAGACAGACTTTTTTTTTAGGTCTCTCAGTGTTCTTGTTACAGTATTTTTTTATTTACTTTTTTTGATGTGTCTGACACTTTTTTGCTCTTTAAACAAAGTATCTCCATAAATATAAAGGCCCTGTGGGAAAGTAATTCTGTTGTTACAAGTGAGGATTAGGGGCCTCAGAGAAGATAATTTATAAATAAGACTAAGTACAAAGTAATATGAAGGACTCTTTCTCTTTTCATGGAAAATAAAGGTTAAGGGTAGATTTAGTTAAATATGTAGCTTGCCATTCTTTTCGACTGTGCCTTTCCTTATTGTGAATAAATTGAATCAAGATTTTTGATATTTGACTTATTATAAAATTGCTTTGTGGTCTCTATGGGAAGAGTGACAAACTTGTGCCATTGGCAGTTTGATACCAGTTAATAGGCAGTAATCATCAGAATAAGTTGAGAGGAGGAATCCTAGTAACCATGATGTAATGATTAAAAAGGAATCTCACACAGAACTCATTGACAGCAGCCAGTAATTTATTTATTTTTTTAATTTTAAGTAATCAATTTTGTTGATATACAAATATACTAACAGCTTTGGAAGTCTTAGCTGCCTAGACATGGAAACAACCTCAGATTTCATGAAGACTTAAAAAATATACCCATCTTGAGATAAAAGCATCTGATCCTGAAAGCATCTGGTAACACATTTACCATGTAACTCATATGAACATGTCTGCTCACCATACTGCCATCAAGAAGAAGCAATATTTTCTTTTTAAGAAGATTGGTAAAGTAGGATCAATTAAAGTACTATCTTATTTTGGACTTTGAAAGCATATAATAGAAATTTTTATTTTTCCTGAATTAATAGCCTCTGTCAAAACCTCCTGTATTGAGACCTGAACTACTTGTCAAAAGGATGGCTATATTGGAATGGTTACAACCAACATACAAAGGTGGACTTGGTTCTCTGTTTCTTTTCAGTGATCTTCCATAGGAGTACAACTTATTTTTTAAAAAAGAATTTTTTTGCTTGTGTGTGTATGCATGTATGTATGTATGTGTGGGTGCACAAGCTGTTGGGTGTGTGTGTAGTCAGTGGAAAGCTTTGAAGTGTCTGCTATACCTACTTGGAGACAAGGTTTCTTGTGGTTACAAAGAAACTGCCAGTCTGCAAATGAATGTCAGACTAGCTGGCCTGAAAGCTTCAGATTCTCTTGGCTCTGACTCCCATTATCCTGAGTACACTGGGGTCACAGATGCATGTGCCACGTTGTACCCAATTAACTGTTTTATGTGGGTACTTGGGGAATTAAACCAGGGCCTGTTGGCGTTGTATGCAAGTACTCTTAACCACTGAGCCTCTACTTTTCTGTACTATTTTCTCCATATCAACTTGTCTTTGTAGATCTTTCCTTTTCAGATATATGTATTACTTTTTTCTAATAAGCCTTCTTAAAATTTGTCCTCTACCTCCTGCTTCAATTCATTGCTCTAAATAGATTATAAAAATTTATAGTCATGGGTATTCTAACTAGCTATTTTTTTTAAAGAAGTTCTAGAAGTGCTGAGACTAAATTTGAATAAATGTCACTAAGAAAATTGCTGTGCATTTCAAGTGCTACAAATGCAAACTTTCATGGCTCCAATTTCCTTTATACCTCAATTTATATTTCATTTTCACATACTCTTAACTTTGGGTTCTTTTGCTGGCAGTATGAGAAACTTCTGTTCATTCCATCTTAAACATGAAATAAGGAATATAATGTAGTTTCTGTTACTTTACAAAAGGTGCCAAGTGCAGGTAAAAAGTTTCAGAACAGAGGATACTACAGATTTATTGAAAGAATTAGACCACTGAGTCAGTGTTGGGAAAATTAATCTTTCTCTCTCTCTTTCTACATATAAAATTGAGCTCATAATAGTGAGAGATGCCCTCCTAATTTCAAGTGGGGTTTAAATAAGTGTGTCTATTTAGAAGACTGTTAATGTATGGTAACGTACATTATGCAATGTAATATATGGTAACATAGAAAGACTTGAAAGTATTAGTAAACTTTTAATTCTTCAGAAAATATATGAAATATGAAAAATAATAATACACTTAAAGACTAAATACTGATGCAGGATATTTTTCTTCATGATCTTTAATATTTCATTTATCCTCTATTCTACTAACATAACCTAATTTAGTGTGTTTTTCAAAAACAATTGCAAGGGCTGAAGAGATGTCTCAGCAGTTAAGGCTATTGCCTGCAAACCCTAATGAACCGGGTTTGATTTTTCCCAGTACCCACATAAACCCAGATGCACAAAGTGGCATATACACCTGAAGCTTGGTTGCAGTTCTTGTCTGTCTTCTCTTTATATCTCTCTGCTTTCAAATAAATAAATAAAAATATTTTTCAAAAAGTATTTTCAGTGTCATTTGTACTGTTCATATAATAATAACTAGTTTTCTTACAAATATAAGAGGACATTTTGATAAAAATATAGAAAGAGATGCATCCATTAAGAAAGCCCATACTCCTGTTTATTGTTCCCAAGAATGAGAGGGCTTGTTTGTTATAATAGGAATATTAGTTTTACAAAAACAAAACAGATATAGCAGGCTGATAAACAGAATTATTTTGTATTTTGCTTTACAAGGCCTATTTTCTTTGAGACAAAATTTATTTAACATAAATTTTATTTTATTGCATATCTCTCAGTAGTTTTTAGCAAAAGCACAATGTTCTGTATCTATCACCACTGCCTTACAAAATATTTTTAATTACATAGTACTTGTATTTATTAAAACTTTATGAATTTTGCTTTGAATTCACCATATGTTGTATGCCATTTTAAAAAGTTTCTTTACAAAATTAAAATGTACTGAATGTAATGGAGCATTGCTGTTCTCTTAAAACATATTTTCAGTATTAAAAACATCATGTCTGTGTCACACAAAAAATTATTGTTTTTAAAATTGTGAAAGATTACAATAAAAATTAACATCTTACCAATATCAAATCAAGAACACTCACACCTTTTATATTGCTTTTTCAGAAGAATGTGTTCAGTATAAAAACTCAGCTTTCTTTACAACAGTTTAAATATTCTGTTACCTTTATTTATTTGTTTCAAGAAAGGAAAAACGAAGATAATTCAGTGGATTGAGATATAGTTAATAATTGAGTGCTTACTTAACTTATGTCAAAAGTCCTGGGGTTTGGACCCCACCACTAAAAACAATAAAGTATGTAGACTTTCTAGATAGACAAACTAATAGTTAGGACAATGAAAGAATCTTACTGGAATATGACAGAATATTATAAATAAATTGTGTAATTTGTAGTAAGGTACTTGAAAAGAGTTTGAAGACATAATTAAATGGAATTTTAATGTTAATACATCTAAGATTATGAAGAAATAGTATAGCAGATTTTGAATATTAGTTATGAAGCACATCTAAAATTAAAATGTTACCAAAATATTTCAATTGTTATAATTTTTGAACTTTTTATTATCAACCTTTATTCATACACCCATAATTCCTTACCACTACCCTCTGGTGTTCCCCCTCTCCTCACCCCTCCACTGATTCTCTTCTTTGCAACTAGTCCCTGTTTTATTTTGATACCATATTTTCCTCTCTCTTTTTGTGTTCATATTAGGTGGGTCTTGTATATTTAGTATCAGCCATTGTGATGTCTTGGATACAGTATCCTGCTAATGTCTAGAAGACAGTGTTTTTCTTTGGCTTTGACATTCTTTCTTCCACCTCTTCCACAATAGTCCCTGAGCCTTGACAGGTGTGGTTGAGATGGCTGACTTAGTGCTGAACACTCCACCATTACTATTTTTCAGCAGTTTGATGAGTTTTGAGTTTCACAATAGTTACCACCATATTAAAAGAGAAACCTTACCAACCTAAAGTGAGAATAGAATTAATATATGCACATTAACATAAATATTTAGAGGGCAATTTGGTGCTCATACTATATCCACTTAACCAAACAATAGTAGAAGCTTCCTTCCTAGGACATTGACCTCCATAGCCAAAGGCTTCTGATTGGGTTTTCAACACCAGGTATGAATCCCCTTCCATCCAGTGGGCCACAATCTAATCAGAGAATAGTTGCTTTCTCCCATAATAGGCATACTACTATTGCACCAGTTGAGACATTTTGCCTGGCTAGCCAACTATGTAGCGTGCAGGGTCCACTGTTGTTTAAAAGAACAGATGACTTTTCTCCCAACAGACTGCATAACACTTTCCCAGTACCATGACAGCTAGTGAATAGGGAAGAAAGCTTCCAGCTCTCTCTCATCTCCTCCCCTGACCTAATAGTCCATTCCACCTTTAGTATTCTGCCCACTACTCACATATGTACTATATCCTCCCCTAAACCTGTCCCTTCCTCCACCCCTCATGGTCCCTTTCTAGCCTCCTGGACTCTACTACTGACTTTTATTCCAACTCACATACAATCTAAACATTTATTTGAAGCCAGGATCCGTATATTAGAGAGAAGTTGCAGCATTTGACTTGTTGAGACTGAGTTACCTCACTTAGTACAATCTTTATTAGATCCATCATTTCCTTGCAAATTTCATTTTTCTTTAGGGTCAAACAAAAATTGTGTATGGATACTGAATCTTCATTATCTCTTTGTCAATTGATAGGTTTCTAGTCTTGTTCTATTTCCTAACTGTTGTGAATAGAATAGCAATAATCATTGATGTCTAAGTATGTAAATTGTAAAGTATAGACTCCTTAGCAGAGTACAGCTAGGCCATAAGATGGACCTAGTTTAGTTGACTCAGGCACCTTCACACTGATTTCCACAATGGCTGTACCAGTTTACATTTTCACCAAAAATGAATGAGGGTTCCTCTTTCCCACACAGCTTATCAACATTTATTGTCATTTGATATTTTTGATGGTAGCAGTTCTGACTGGAGTGAGATGGAATCTCAAAGTAGATTTAATTTTTATTTCTCTGCTAGTTAGAAATGTTGAACTTCTAAAAAAAACATTTTATTTGCCATCTGAATTTCTTATTTTGAGAACTATATTCAGTTCTAGAGCCCATTTTTTGATTGGGATGTTTTATTTTTAATTATTTAGCATTTTAAGCTTCATATAAATCCTAGATAATCTCTGTCAGATGTATGGCTGGCACAGCTTTCCTCCGATTCTGTAGGCTGCCTTTTTTCTTGATTGCTGTACAAATGCTGTTTAATTTTATGAGGTCCCATTGTTTCATTAGTGGCCTTGTTTTCTGAGTATCGGGGTTCTATTCAGGATGTCCTTGCCTATGCCTGTATGTTGAAATGTTTATCCAACTATTTTCCTCTAGAGTGACAGTTACAGGTGTGGTGTTCAAGACTTTATTCCATTTGGAGTTGATTCTTGTGCATGGAGAGAGATAAGGATCTAGTTTCTTTCTTCTCCACCCAGATCCAGTTTTCCTAGCATCATTGTTAAAGAGGCTGTCTTTTCTCCAGTATATATTTTTGCCACTTTGGTCAAAACTCATTGTAGCTGTTTGTGTTTATACTTGGGTCCTCTATTATTTTCTGCTGATCTACATGTCTTTCTAGATTTTCTGGTTCTAACAGCCTCTGTCTTCCAGTTCTGTCCATGCTGCTACAGACCAAAATAGAAGCTTTAACTACTAGTTGTCTTGGTTTTGACATTTCTAATTTTTTTGTTTTTATTTATTCATTTGAGAGTAACAGACAGGCAGTGAGAGGAAGAGGGAGAGAGAGAGAGAGAATGGACAGGCCAGGGCCTCTAGCCACTGCAAAAGAACTCCAGACATATGCGCCCCTTTGTGCACCTGGTTAACATGGGTCCTGGGGAACTGAACCTGGGTCCTTTGGCTTTGCTGGCAAATGCCTCAACCACTAAGCTTTCCCTCCAGCCCTGTTTTGATATTTTATCATGACCTACTAGTTGCTGATGAATGACAATTCTATTCATGCATGTCTAATGCTTCAAGTGTATATTCTTCAAAGAGTTTTGCACAGAGGGATAAATACGAGACCTTTTTTGTGTTAAGTTAGTACAAAACTGCTTGTTCAATGATGAACAAGTTGACTTTAGCAGTTAATGCAACTATGCTTTTAAACTCACATTGAAAAAACTAATTTTACTGGGCATTGTGGTGCACGCCTTTATTCCCAGCACTTTGTAGACGGAGGTAGGAGGATCTTTGTGAATTCTAGGCTAGCCTAGGACTACAGAGAGAGGTACAGGTCAACCAGAGCTAGAGTGAGACCTCCTACCTCAAAAATACCCCCCCCAAAAAAATAAGAAAGAAACTAATTTTATCTGGTTTTAGTCTTATAACATCAGGATTCTATCTGATACTGAATAGAAGTCACTTTTGTGTTTAGCCCTGTAACAGCCCATGCTGAATGGTATAATGCCAGCTGTAATCTGACCCTTGCTTTGCAATCAGCCCGTGAACAGTCCAGTTTGCAGGGTTTGATTCAACCTGTCCTGGATCAAGGGGAAGCAATGCTCTTGCTTCATGATAAAGTTGACCTAATATAAGTCTTCAAGGGAGAGCCATCCACATCACTTCAGACCATGGAATATTACTTCTGAATACTGTTTAGCAATGAAATAGCATTTGAAATGTTTCTGTGGATGACTCATGGAATGATCATCATATATACAGTGAGATGACTCCTCCATTTTTGAAGTTTTTAGTTCACCATTTGAAAATAGTGCAAGGAGTCAAGGGATAACTTGAAGCAGATGACACAAGGATTTATCAGCATCAAATGATAAAATCCCTCATCCTGGAGGCAGTTAATACAGAAATGTAAAAATGATCCAATCTGTCTAAGCCATCAGACATTGTCCCTGGAGGAAGTGGCTGAAAAGTCATTTCTACCTAATGGGTTGTTAGGCTGCCTCTGTATAGTAAGTTGGTGGTTGCAGCCCACTTCCTCTATAACAGAGGTCTATGTCTCTAAAACCCCATCACATCTGACACTAATTGGCATTGCCGTCAGCCCTGAGCCATGAAAGCAGGCCTGAGTGGGCAAAGTGGGAAACACTGACATGGGTATGTGGGACCAAGGGAACAACTTCTCAGATTTTACTAGTGGTTATATACATTTTTATTTCCCTGCTCATGACCTCTGTTCATGTCATGGGGCAAAATTGTTGAGCCCTGAGCATGATGTCATTGAGATAGCTTCACCTTCCTTAATGTAGGGACTTGAACTATTAACAGTTATCTATGAAAATCTCATGAATAAAATTATTAATAGTAGACAAACAGATGACTTTTAATTTGAATTTTTACCTATCTTAAAAAAAAACAACCTTTTCTATTTTATTAAGTTAGAAGCCAGAAGAGGGCATATTAGTCTTTTAAAAATGAGCTTGGGAGCCATTTGGCCCTTCTTTGCAGGTGTGATCCACAGTTAAGTTAGAAAATCTGTTAGGAGTAAAGGGTTTGGGATGACAAAAAAAATTGAAAGCAAATTAGCTCACTTTCTTTAGAAGATTTTAATTTTGGGCATGTCAAAAATCTGATTGCAGTGTATGGCTTCCATATGTCAACGATTATGTGGACAGCAAGGATGGGAAGTCATGTTGGATACTTACCCTTTGGTCTGTGCTGCATACTTTCCTGTATATTACCTTTTAAAATTTACAAAATTTATCTGATGTCATTATCATTGTAGGCAAACTTTCAACTTTCTTAAATGCATATTTGAAAAATTATTGAATAGCAGCAGTAGGAAGAAAAGGAATTGCTGTGGGGATTGATTAGTCATATTAATTATTTATGTCTTTTCCTTGCACTCACTTAAAATGAAAATGGATAGCCATTTAGGTATTCAGACTTTGCCGTCCCCAGCTTCCTCTTCCTTCTCTATCAGGATCTTGCTACAGTTGCCTTGGAACCCAAGTCCCTGTGAGAGGCTCTGTCTTTCCTTTTGGAAAGGCTCATGAGGTTTTCCTCAGGAAACTGCTTACTTCCCTCCAAATGTCCAAGGGGATGTTTGAAGTTGGGATTTCCCATCACTCCTCAAGTCTTTTCAACAAAGGGTCTTGGATTCATGCCCATTTGTTCAGTCCTCAGCACAGTCCTATGTCTCTTTTGGGTACCATGATAGTGTCAACAGTTACGGGTCCAGAACTAGGGTGGGTAAGGCTAGTGAGAATGCCTGGGGTGTAAAATCTGAGGGGGGAGGCTTAATCATGTTGTTCATGTGCTCATAAAGTATTCATTCATTGTGACCCCAGCTCTGGTTATATCTACCAAGCATAGTAGATGATTCTGATGTGAACCTGTTGACTTTAATATGCAAGGGCTTTGCTTTGCTTTGTTTAAAGGAGTAAAACCATTTGGTTCACAGCTAAATATGAGATTGTACTATGAGACCTTGCTTTTTTAACACACTGATAAAATCTCACATTAATTTATGGGCTCCCTTGCTCATTAAACTTCATTGTTTAAATAACAAAAGCTGTACCATTACTGTTTTCTGTAATCCCAAATTAAAGCAATTTAGATGTCATTGTTAACAATCGCATATTTTTTTAGATGAAAAGTGCCTGCCATCAGTGTACAGAGTTTCAGACTATTAACACTGTATAACAAAATCATTTTAACCTTAAGAGATTGCATCCAGAATTAGAGGATTCTTTACTCCCATCATTAACTTTAAAAAATTAAGCAAATTGATTAATGAGGAAATGGTTATTTTAACTTCTTGACACAAAATTAAAACTACTTTTCATGTATGTGAATATTTTGGCTGCTAGAATATGACTAGATGAGCATTTTCTACCCTAACTCTAAAATTGATAAATTTCATTTGAGCAGTAAAAAGCTGAAATTGTGAACAGATCAGTTCT
Source organism: Dipus sagitta (assembly GCA_036346955.1). NCBI lineage: Eukaryota > Metazoa > Chordata > Mammalia > Rodentia > Dipodidae > Dipus > Dipus sagitta. The sequence continues at coordinate 85,117,524 of CM070770.1, read as the reverse complement.
CTAAAAGAAAACTCTTCAGAGCAAATACCCACTTAAAGTTCTACCATTTCTGTTTGACTCTTTTCCTCATGCTTACCATCTGGCAGCTGTGTCTCTGTGTTAAATAACTTGAACACAGGTAATATACAATTTTACAATTAAAATAATAGCATCACATTGTTGAATATGCTCAAACATAAAATAGTAAAGCATGCTTGCTGCCAGCTCTGTGGATATTCAGATAGTGTCTCAATGAAAATCACACTGGATTGTGCTTGAGCAGAACATACTAATTGTGCAAGCAGTGGGGAAAAGAGACATTTTAGAAAGTTGAGGTTACTTGTGGAAATCTAATGTATGTCCGGTTTCATAAAACGTATTACCTGTGGCATCTAAGGATCCTCTTGAATCATAGATTGTTGTCTCACATGCATCAGAGTTCATTTTTTAAGAAAAATTATTTATTATGTGTGTGTGTGTGTGTGTGTGTGCACCCACACATCATGTATAATGCTAGGGTCTCTTTCCTCTACAAACATATGTCCCTTTGGCTTTATGTGAATGGCCTAAGAACTGAACCCAGGCCAGTAGGCATTGCAGGAAAGCACTTTTGATCACTGTGCCATCTACCCAGTCCCATATCAGAGTTCTTCTATGTGAGTGAGAGATCAGTGCAACCAAAATTAGTTGGCTGTACTGCTTCCTTTATCATTCTCCATAGACCCTAGAACTGGTGTGTGTATTTATTCAGCTGATGCTGCATTGGCTTGTCTCTTCCTTTTCATGCCAAAGAGACAGGAGTACTATATCACATGGAAATGCTCTCCAAATCACTAGTAAAATGTTCAGATGGATGAAGCTATTGAGCATATTTTCATATATTGCTTGCTTTCATGTCTTAACTGTTATCAACTAAGATTCTGTAACTCAGGAGCTGGGGAGATTGTTCAGTGGTTAAAGGTGCTTGCTTGCTTGCTAAGCCAGACAGCCTTGGTTTGATTCTGCAGTACCCCCACAAAGCCAGGTACACAAAATAGTGCATGCATCTGGAGTTTGTTTGCAGTGGCAAGAAGTACTGGAACATCCATTTCTTCTTTTTCCTTGCAAATAAATAAAATATTAAAAAATCTACCCATTTAATGATTTCCATATTAAGTAAACTGATTGGAGGAGGGAACTTTATTAGCCTGTGAGGAAACTTCAAATTTTCCTTTTTAGGCTACTCTGTCCTTTCACTGAAAGACAGATGGGGAAGAAAAACATCTTACTTTTGGTGAAGGTATTAGAAGGGTGAGGTGTGTTTTGCCATGACTGGCTGCTTTTGTTCATGGCCATTCCTGTGCCTTGTGGCATGGGAGAGAGAGTTTTACCTTCCACAACTTCCCTTAGCCTTAACAGTGGTGTAAATCTGTAGCACAAGTTATGAGTTAACACTTCAAATTGCTTGAATATGCTTGACATTAAGCTCCTATTTCTGATCACTTTGCCTTCAAAATTTAGTTAGGTGACTGTAGAAGGTTTACTGGTTTAGTCATGATTTTTAGAACCCTTTGAGGTTCTATGGGAGGAATGAAAGCTTTGTCTATAATTGGCTGCATACTCATTCTCGTGTTCAGTAGTGTCTATAGAACATGGGTGAATTTGTTGAAAACTTATTTATTTTACATGTTTTGCATGTAGTGTGCTGCTATTTATTTATTCATATTTAAACTACAACTTATAGTTAAGGAAGCAAAAGGACAGTGACACAGTAAAAACAACTTCAAGGAAATAATATTGGAAACACCCATACTGGTGTTTTTTTAAAAAATGAAAAGTATTTCATTTATTTTCCAGAGAGAAGCAGGGGCTGTCTGAGGAGATATACATTCATTTCCAAGGACAGAGTCAACTCATTTGTTTTGTTTTCAGGCACACAGAAATAAAGTAGCCCTCAGGATTTCATCAGTGATAAGGTTATATGAGATTTTCTTCTCCGTAGTGACGAGAGGTCCAATAGATAGAATTTTTTGCGGGTACTATCAGAACAACAACTAGTTATGTGATCATGGAAGAAGGCTATTAATTTTAGTGCCTCTGAAAGGCTTCTTCATTGTCACAGCAAGTCCATTCCACCATAACCAAACCTACTAAGCTTTATCTCCTGTGGTTTTCATATGAGTTAGAAAGACTAGGTGGGAATTTGTATATGTCAGTTACATATTATGGCAGTAAATACATTTTGGATGTTTCATGGGCACATTCCATAGTTACCATTTTTAGATACATCCCTGTAATTTGTAGGTAATACCAGTCATAGATAGATACATTAGCAAATTTATTTTTTGGAATTCATAGAATTTTATAAAAGTTCTGTCACTTAAAAAGCTTTTATGTGCCTTTATTTCCCCTACCCCTAGTGTGATATTAAGTAGAAACATGAGTTTAATGTAAATTATGTATTGATAGCCTCTATATTAATAGCCTCCTGGCTATCTCTAGCACATTTCAATTTCTCAAAAAGGGGTTGTAGAACCAGAAATTGGAGAGAAAAAATTAATATAGTTTCTAAGCAAGTCAAATAAGTAGTAACAAAGGGTTTACTTCACTTATTTGCCTATGTTATCATTAATATTTCTTGCATGTAGTTCTTGTTCTCCTTAGGTAGGTACACATGCTCGCACTGAGGCCAATTGCTGGATTGTAGTCCTTACTAATTTAATGAAGAGATTCAGTAACATCTCAAAACTTTATCCCAACTCCTGAAGAAGACAAAATAGGAAAAAATGTGCACAAAATAAAAGAATATCACCTCTTTGTCAAAGTCACAACTGGATTTATATCAGCAGAAGCAGATGTGCTCTCCACACTAGGATTATAGGGTCCAATGACAAAGATTTTGCAGATAATGCTTGTACTGTCTAGTGTATAAAGCACACATCTATTTATGTCCATGTACAAAGTCAAAGGACACTTTTCTATAAAATAATTCATTCCATGAGAATTGCTGTATATTTTCATAACTTTGAAAACCTTTCTGTTGTAACCTACATCAAGAGGGCAGCGAAGGTTTATATATGTGTATCTGACTATACATATGCATTATAAAAAAAGTGAGTCTACTGTAATTACCAGTTTGCAGAGCGAATTCCTTCAGGGTTTGTACTCTCCCCATTAGTAAAAGAGATAAGTTGAAATGTATTAAAATTTCACTGTACAACTGGGAGTTTTTGTTCACAGTAAATGTGTTAATGTTTCTTCATTGCTTGACTGTTTGTGTTTAAATTTAGGCAGCATGCCCAACAGGGACAAAATTATAGGATAAAGCAATGTGTAAAAGAAAATCCTTCAGAGAGCACCAATAAGATTCTTTTTACAAATAAGCAGTTACATATAATAGTTTGTGGCTGTAGCCACAGAGAAAAGTTTTATCTGTCTATTTCATAATTATTGGAATTTTTCTTTCCCTTATGTAAAAGTTAAGAGGAGTGAGCTTATGTTGATAGGTAATATACTTTGATGTGAAAACATGTATTATTTTATTCAGTATTACACCTGAAAAAAGAAAAAGAAACAATTATTTCTTGTTGTCCTTCTGATAAAGAGAGGCTAAAAGCATTTGGTAAAGAAGAAATAGATCACATTTTCTCCTCTAGTACAGGATTTCTTTCTAGTTAAAGAATTTTAATTATAGCCTGCTACTTATTTTTGGAACATTTTCTCTGCTTTTCTGCTGCTGTGAACTTTGTAAATACAATCATTCACTTAGATAGGCTTACTTTAAAAAAAAAATCCACAGTCACTATCACCTAGTGTGACTATGGTATGAAATTCACAAACACAGGATAAAGGCTGCTGTTATTTAACATAGGCAGCATAAGCTGTGGCTATCAGGAGAGCAACACTCCAGCTCTTCTAAACATTGAAAAGGTATTATAGTTTACGTTTTGTGCCTTCATTTGCTTACCTTTGTGTAAGTGACAATGAAAGCATTTGCCACTGTTCATGTGTTGCTCCTGATACTTCTCTAGGACTTGTATAATAGATTCAACCCATGATACAAATGGCCAGAAACCCATTGTAAAATATCACTCTTCATTTTAAGATGGTGCTATGTTACAGACGCATATGTGTATGCTTCCATTGTTCCCATGCACGGGCTCATAGGAAGATATGAAAAAAACCTTGGACAGTTGATATTGAGTATTATCTTTTCTTAAGAAGATGTATTTTGACCTTAAGTACGTTGATTCATCCCCTTAAAAGATTAATTTTTACTTCCTGTTCTATATTCTTCTTTAAAACATAAATTTTTAACTGATAGACCTTGAAGTCCTTCAAAGTCATTACTTTCTTTTGGCTAATTTGTAGAAAGGCACCATATGAAAATTGAATTTTTGATCTGATGGAGTGATTCTTGAGTTCTTATGAACCATTTATAGCCTATCAAGTAAATCCTTCTTAGTTCACGGATTATTGACCCAACGGACCATATTAGCTGCTTCAAAGCTGTTATAGCCCATTATGTTGGTTCAGCTGACACATGTGTGAACCCAGTCCACATGCTCAAGATGACATTAACATTGTTCTGGAACACTCTCTTTTTTCTGCCAGAGTTTCTATTTATTTTTAGTTTTCAAGAGTTAGCTCAAAGTTCCTGACAACCACTGCAAAGGTCTCTCAGTTTGCTCAGTGATGTTGCATTTGTTAGCTGCTGGCTGGCCTGTTACTTGCTGTCTTCATCTAGAACTAGATGACTCTCTAGCTTTTAAACCAACTAATCTTTAAGGGGAAAAAAGAATGTGATTCTTTTTTTCTAATACTGTAGGGCACATTTTACCCTCAGATGCTTTAAAAGTCCATAGAAATTTGTGGGTTTGTCTCTGAGCATCAGAATTTGAGAATGTCCTTTGAATTAGAGAAAACTACCATTTGGAAGAAATGATAATATTGTATTTGTGTTTTTGAAAAATACATTACATAGGAAGTTTCACTTGAAAAATTCCAATGACTATAGCCACTGGTAAAATGGAGATGTACCTTTATTGCCAGCACAGGCCTTAGCGAAGCCCCTTGGGGCTCTACAATCTAACAGAAATAACATATAAGTTTTATGAAGCCTGATTATCAAATTATTATCATTTCTTGTAATAGAGATGATTATTGAGGTGATACCTGTGTTGAGGCAAAGAAACCTGTTCTTATCTGGAATAATTGTGATATACTACTACATGGACAATGAAGAGTATTAAACTCGTTGGCATTCCCAAGACAGGTATAGGTAAAATACTATATAAGAAGCCAGATGTTCTTGGGAGTACCTTGTCTTGCTTTTTTTTCAGTTTGACATTACTCATTACTTAATGACTCCATAAAATACTGTTGTGAGTCACTTTACTTATCCAAAATAAACTAGTATTTGTAGAAAATTCTAGTGTATATTAGTTGCTTACTTGCCAGTTTCTCTCATTTTTTAATGTTGCTTAGACCTTCATTTACATGTCCTTTTCCCTTTCCATAGTTTGGTTTGCTTTCAAATTCTGTTCATCGTGTTAAAGTCCTATTAAATGGAAAAAGTCAAATGAAATCTTAATGAGGACTGGAGAGTATGGTATAGTACTTTGCTTTTTTTTCATTCTTAAGCAGTGTGGAAACAGTCTGGTCATTACTTATGGCCATGTAAGGTTATTTCAGAGCCGTTTTTGTTGCCATTTGGAAAATTTTAATTTCAGAGATCTTGATGACAAAATGTGATGATATATTGGAAGTATTATGCAAGCTCCATAGCAGCTCACAAACCTGGGTTATCATTAGTCTCACAAAGGCTGTCTTTGTTGGCCTGGGTCATCATTGTTATTTGAAAGCATAAATTCTAAAATGCAACAAATTTCCTCCCTTGTTTTCACTGGGGTGTGAAATTTTTCACAAACCTAAAGGGGTGAATTTAGTCAAAAGGTCATTTGCCTTACACTCATTCTTGGTAAATGGATTGGTTACAATGCTTTGACACTTTACATAATGTGGTAAGATCCTTTGCACTAAAAAAAAAAAGAAACAAAGATTTAGTTAAAACAACCTCCTTCCCTCCCTCCATCCTTCCCTTTTTGGTAGTATTAAGGATTAAGTCCAGGGCCTCTCCATACCAAGAAATCACTACACTAACCAACTATACCCTCATCATAGATCTCTCTCCTTTCTTCCCACTCTCCTACACTCCTTACCCCATCCCTTCCTTTCTTATGTGTTTATGTGTGTTTACATGTGTGCAGGTACACATGTATGTGCTTTCATGGAGGCCAAAGGTTGATGTCTGGTGAATTCCTCAATTGTTCTCCACCTTTGTTGTTGAAGGTATCTCTCACTTGAACCCATAACATGCTGATTCAGGTAGTTTCACTAACTAGCTAGTCTTCACCTCCCAGATGCTAGGATTATAGGTGTACTGTCATGACTACCCAGCATTTATGTGTGTACTGGGGATCTAAACTCAGGTCTTCACATTTGGATACAAGCACCCACTTTAGTGACTGAGCCATCTCCTAGCCTTGGATTATCTTTCTTAAAAGCCTCCTTTATTTTATTTTAGTTTCTGTTTATTTTTATTTATTTATTTGAGAGCGACAGATAGAGAAAAGGGCAGAGAGAGAGGGAGAGAGGGAGGAAGGGAGGGAGAGAATGGGCACACCAGGGCCTCCATCCACTGCATACGAACTCTAGACCCGTGTGCCTCCTTGTGCATCTGGCTTATGTGGGTGTTGGAGAATTGAGCCTCGAACCAGGGTCCTTAGGCTTCACAGGCAAGCGCTTAACCAGGCTTAACTAAGCCATCTCTCCAGCCCAAAAGTCTCCTTTTTATTCCCTTGTATGCCATTTGAGAAGGGAAGATATTATTGACTTAAGATGATGATTTACATTTAGCACAACTTGGGGCAAGTCTTGGGTTTCTCCTGTACCTATTTGGTCATCAACGCATAGAATGATCATTTAAATCACACGTTTTCCCCGTGTTAAGAGACGCTTCTGAAGTACCATGAGCTGGCTTGATATTATGTTCCTTCTTGCTTAATGAGAAGTAGATTTTTTGTAAAGCATTTAAATGTTTATGAACCTTCTTGCATCTCATTATAAATTCTGTCCTTATTAATGTCTTTCCTATCATATTGTATTAGTAATTGTTTTCATGAATGCCACAGAGAAATGTACTCTTATTACCTCCTTTCAAATTGCATTAGTGATAATGAATAAAATGTATATCAATAGAACACAAAATTGCTGATTCAACATTAAGGTGCAATGAGATGGTCATTATTTAGTATTCATGTTGTAGCAGGGGAGCTTGGCTTCTTATACGTACTGATGTATTCTGATAAATGCTGAGTATAGTTAGGATGTAGTTATTTTTTGTGGTGTGCTAACTTCCTCTTTTCAATTAATGATAGCTGAATTCATGGAAAGAGTATTTTATTTCTAGTTATGTTGTCACAGCTGCCTAAATAGTCTGAAATTTGTAAGTATACAGGCAATAAATAGAATATCTTAATTGTTGACTTTAAGATAAGAAAATGAAATGTTCTTGCCCAAATTGAAATGCCTTTTTATTTCCTGTCTCTATTATATTACTAATTGCCTAACAAAATAGTTTGTATTGCCATAGGCCTAATTTAATTGTGCGTGTGTGTGGGGGGGGGAGACCATACCAGCACTCCAAACCTTGCCTATGCTTTGATGTCATGGAAGCATGAGTATTTTCCTTATATAATTGGCTATATCCCGCTGTTGATTTTTACTCTGAACTCTTAAATTATTTAAATGGGGTCTTCCTCATGTTGATTGATAGTAGGCTATGATTGTGAGGTAATGACTACAGATGCTCATTGGATGCATGTCTGTAAAAATTTATAGGCCTCTGTGTGTTCCTTTCTCCCTGTTTATGTATTCACACTGTCATAGGAACATTCACATTCATGTAAATGATGGGCCTATAAGTTCATGATTTTTTCTTCTTTGATTCCTTCCTCTAAATTAAATTTGTTTCTTGACTGAAGTGATTACTTTTTGCATCATAGTAAATTAAGCAATGTAGTTGTCCTTTGCCTGATAGAATTCTCCAGTGTGATTTAGGAGGAAAATTTCTTAGAGGATTTTAGAACCTTTATATTAGTGTTGTGGAACATTGTAGAGAGGTTCCCCTCAAAATTTGTGAAGATAGGGCTAGAGAGATGGATCCAGGTTCGATCTTCCAGGTCCCACGTAAGCCAGATGCACAAGGTGGCGCATGCATCTGGAGTTTGTTTGCAATGGCTAGATGCCCTGGTGTGCCCATTCTCTGTGTGTGTGTGTCTCTCTCTAATAAATAAATAAATAAATAAATAAATATATTTAAAATTTTCTGAAGATATCTTGGATTTTACTGATAGATCACAGCATGACAGTTACTACAAAATAATTCTCAATTTCCATATGGATGTATTCTGCTTTAATATTTTTGTGTATTTATGTGCATGAGTACATAACACACAGCATGGGTGGAAGTCAGAGGACAACCTTGGGTGTTGGTTCTCAACTGCCTTTCATCTCCTATTTGAATACAGAGTACTCATTGGCATGGTTATTTACCACATAGGCCAAGCTAGAGGGTCTGTGAGCTTCCAGGGATCCATCCGTCTCTGTCTCCCATCTCACCATCACTTCAATTACAGGCATATACTACTAAGCCTGGCTTTTTGCATGGGTTCTGGGGATATTAACTCTGGTTTCTGTGCTTGAGAAGCAAGCATTTTACCAACTGAACCATATCTCCATCCTGGTTTTAATGTTTTGAAAGAAAAAAAATGGTTTTTATATTTAAGCAACAATGATATTTCTTTATTCATTTTCATTTATTCATTCATTTAGTATTTAGATATTGTAGACCTACTGGAAGAAAGACAGGTAGCATGACATATTGTGTCTCCTAGGGTGCATGTATATCCTTATGGAATAAGTAATTTAACACCACTGGGAAAAAAATGTGGCACAGTATTTATTGAGTTGTGTTCCATATAACATGCATTCCACTCATTTAAAGTCTGATTCAGTATACTATTTATTTATTTGTTTATTTTTATGTGTAAGTTCATGTGTAGTGTGCATGTTTGTATGTATATTTGTGTTGGTGCACATGTGTGGGGTAGGGTGTGTGCAGGCATGTCAGAGGTTATCTTGAATATCTTCTTGTTCTCTTTGTTATTTTTCTAACAGAATCTCTCACTTGAGTCTAAAGCTCACTGATTCAGATAGTCAACTTGTCCTGGAGTTCCCCTGTCTCTATCTCCTTTCACTGGGATTACAAATGGCTGCCGTACCCACATGGAATTTATATGGCTACTGAAGTTCTGAGCTCTGGTCCTCAAAATTTGAGAGAGAGAAAGAGAGAATGGGCGACAGGGCCTCCAGCCAGATGCACCACTTTGTGTATCTGGCTTTCCATGGAGTACTGGGGAATCAAACCTGGGTCCTTAGGCTTTGCAGTCATGTGACTTAACCAATAAGCCATATCTCCAACCCCTGTAGCAATTTTTGAAATGCATTCTTAGGATATCATACACAAATTATTCACATGTTCTTGTCCCATCTTTTTAGTCATATACAAGATCATCCTCTTATCCACAAGACCCAACTCTTTTCCTTTTCTAATTATTGTACTGATTCTGTGGTGATCAGTGGCTTCTACTTTCCGTACTGGTAACTTTCTACTTCATATTTACCCTTCTAATGCAGAAGTCTTCGAGAACGTTTTTCCTACCCAATGATTTTCATTTGACCTTTGACACCTTGCAAACGTTTCCTTTAAGGCATGCTCACCTATATGCAATGATGAATTAATGTAAATTACTACAGCATATACTTGTATTTTGTATCTCATGAAGAGTTTGTTAGTTTTACTGGTTTATGATATCTACATATGACTTTCAAAGTAGAAGATTCAAATTAACAAAACAAATTGCTTATGGCCTTGGAAATAACTGAGTAATCAAATATTTGCATAGCATGCTGGAAGCCCTGGATTTTGTCCTCAGCATTAGGGGAAAATTGTTTGTTCTAAAAGGCTTTAAGAGGTAAAGCTTCTCACCACTGACCATTATAGCCCATTAACTTATTTTCCTAAATTGTACTGCCTATGTTTACAGCAGAAACTAGTGAGATATACAGTGGGAATAGATGCTATATTAGTGATTAACTTCTTCTATAATTTAGTTGTAATTTGGGCCACATCCTTGAAAATCCAGTAAAATTTCATAATCTAAGTATATTCTTTATTGTTCCCAAAATGAACACAGAGAAAATGGATTTTTATTTATGTATGATAGATTGACTAGAGTTAATGAACACTTGAAGAGAGTGCCCTGTGATTTTTTTTTTTTTTTTTTTAGTGGAAAGACAAAACTCAGAACTGAAGTAAGTTTTATTTGAGAGCCTCTCTTTTGCTATGATTGTTTGTATAATACATATTTTAAGTATATATTTGCTGTATGACCTTATTTTGATTTTTCTTGTTTTGTGTCAGATAACTTGTGTAACTATTCCCAATTAAAAACTGACTAACAAAGTTATGAATTAGCTGGTATGTAGTTTCTTTGTGAAGTGTATATTAATGGGAATGATATTTTGTACTTTACTGAAAACATAATTCTATAAGGAGACTGATGCTTCCTTCATACTTATTTGTAGAGCTGAAGGTAGTTATGAGTGTAATGAAGCTGACGAGACTTGTTTTAGTGATAAACCAACTCTAATGTTTGAATGGACATTTGGAAGGCATCCAAAATACCCCTAGCATGCATTTTCATTTAATACAAAAACTGAATAATGTTTATATTTTATTTTGTTATTTGTTTATTTGAGAGAGAGAGAGGAAGAAAAAAAAGAAAGAAAGAAAGAGAAAGAAAGAGAAAGAAAGAAAGAAAGAAAGAAAGGGGGAGAGAGAGAATGAGCATGCTCAGGCCTCCAGCTGCTGCAAATGAACTCTAGACACATGTGCCAAGTGGTGCATCTGGCTTATGTGGGTCCTGGAGAATCAAACCTGGGTCCTTTGGCTTTTTTTTTTTTTTTTTTACAGGCAAGCACCTTAACCACTAAGCCATCTCTCCAACCCTGAATGTTTTTTTCATAAACTAAATTCTCTTACTTTACATATTTTAGATATACTTTATTTAAGATAGCGTCTTGTTATATTGTTCAAGGCTGTTCTTGAACTCCAGATATCTAGTAGTCTTCTTACCTCAGCAACCTAAGTAGCTGGGACTTCAGGTATGTGCTCCTACTAGCTTAGATATACTTTTGAATATTAATAGTTTTGTTTCAACTTATTTTTAATTTAATTTAATGTTTTCTTTATTTCCTTTTAGGTAAAGGAATAAATTGAGCAGTAATTAATAGATACCATTTCCTCCATTGTATCATTGTAATATCTTAAGCAGATATAAAAATCTTTGAGCTCACCTTAGTATATTGTGTGTCCCAAAGTATTCACTTATTTATTAAGGCTATCCATGTGTTCTACATTTTACAAGGAAGTGGAATAAAACAATACAATTGGGAGAATTATAAGAGGAAAATCATTCAGATGTATCCAGAACTTCTCTTGTGGTCATAAATGGTTGTCACTTACTGAGTTTTCACTGTTTCCAGTAAGAGGTACTCCATGCTCCTTTGACATAGTTGCAGTGTTATTTGTTATAATCACTTACAGAGGAGAAAGGGGGCTTGGAAAATAATCTTTTTAAAAACTGTTTTTATTTTTTAGACAGGATTTCATATAAACTATTCTGCCTTTGAACTTACTATGTAACTGAGGATGGCATTGAACACATCCTACATTCACCTCCAAAGGGATGAAATTCCAAACTTGCCTTGAGTGGGAAACTGTGGCATCTCCCCGAAGTAACAGAAATTATTAGAGTTGAAATCTGAAGGATATGAAGGCATTAAAATGCATAGTTGGGGATGGAAGGTGGATAGAAGAGCATGTATATGGGACTAGGCAATGAAAAGGCCAAGGTCGGGGGCTACTGTCAAATCAGTATAATTTTCCTTAATAACATAACATAATTTGCCTTAATAACAAGAAACAAAAGGACAAAGATGACCTCAGTACATCAAATGCCATACAAAAAGATCAAATAGGTGACACTATGAGGAGAACATTATTTCACCAGTGAGAAAAAAAGAAATGGGTAGATGAGGAGCCAATTTGAATGGTCTATAAGAAAGAATTAGATTAAAGTAGTAATAATGAGAGTGAAAAACAGGAAAGCCAGAGACATGATTTTTGGAGGAAGGCAGAATGTCAATGAAAACTATCTCTCTAAGTGTGAATATAATGGAAGAATGCTAATCATTGAAATAAAACACGTGTTCTTGGTCTGTGACTTCACTAACCTCATGACTGCAGGCAGCTAGCTTAGTCATCTCCACCCATTTCTTCATTTATGAAATCATATAAGAATAACACTCTCAAACTCATTTTCTGAGGACTCAGTTATGTTTGTAAACAACTTAGCCTTATTGCTAGAAAATGGCAAATATTCAAATAATCTGGCTGTTAATAAATAGAGGCAATAATTTACTGCTGAAAATAAAATTTATAGTGTTTGGACAGAGAAATAGATTGAAAAAGATGGTAATTCTCAAACCTGCTTAAGGATTCCTTCTTATTCCTAGGGTATGTCTTCTAAACCCACTGCCCACAAACACCAGGTTCTAAAGCCTTACACACAGGGAGGGACACTGGCATCCATTTCCTGCCACTTAACACAGTGCCTGGCTCCAAATAAATGGGTTTTGCATAGTGATGATATTTGAGGCTGTAGGAAAGGATGAAATTGCCAGTTTGAGAATGAAGAGCCAAGCCATGGGAAACACCTGTATTTATTTACAATAGTGAGAGAGTGAGAAATTGCTGCCAGAAAAAGTTGGATAGTCAGTCTCTACCACTCAGGAATAAAGTTAGTGCTCCAAGTTGCATCAAAGTCTAGGAGGGTGGAAAGACTAGAAAAAGGACCAAATGTGATGAGGACACTGCCTCAGACAGTGCAGCTTTAGGAACGTGTAGAGCAGAATCCAGATTACAGAAATAAAATGTCCCTAAAATGAAGTAGCAGAAGCATTGATTGCTGAGTGCATGGGATTTTCATTCAAGATATCCAAGGTAAAGGTAAGCAAGAGTACTAAGTACTTTTAATATATTGCAGGTTAAAAGTGTTTATTATTGTTCTTTGGAGCCGGTGGGATGGTGATTAAGGAGTCATTGTGAAAAGCATTACAGGGAAGGTGGGGGGAGCTGCAGGATCTTGAAGGGCTCCAGCAGCTTTGCATTGGCGGTCTGCATTCTCCTCCCTGGAGGAGGTGGGTGGGCAGTGTAACTGAGCTTTCAGCAGCTTTCCTCATCTCTTTCAGAGTTTGCCATTCTGAAAGTGTAATAGACAAGCACCTTAATCTTGTTCAGAGTGCCCAGCAGAGTGGGAAGCACTGCAGCATTAGCTGAGGGAAGAATGGCTAAAATGTGCTAAGCTCTTGCATCTCTACTCTTCCCAGCCATCTCCTTCCTTGAAACACATGGGTGTATTTGAAGCTTAACAGTCATTTATAGCTTTATGAAAATTTGTTTTTTAAATGCGCCTGAGTTGGCAAATGATCATGTTGATTCTGTTTTGTTGTGAATAAATAGAATGTCAAAGCCTTATGCTATTTCAAAAGCATTACTTAGAATAAACCTTCCTTTGAAGCCACTATAGTCTGTTACTCAAAATATTTATTTAGATCATGTTGTTTAAATATATATAATTCCCTTAAGGAAAATTGTAGTCTTTATGAAGTGAATGTAAAAAAATAGACCTTCTAGAATTCATTGAGTTACAAAATGGCTATTCCAGTACTTAAATGTTTATATACAAAAGAAATTGAGGTGTTCTGATGTTTATGTGTTTAGGCACAAAAAGCAGAACTCTTAAAAGGGGGTGATGGTCTGAAAATTTTCAACTTTTCGCCTTTTTAAAGTCAAAAATACTAAATCCTAAGCTCTTTTCTTCCTATTATAATCAAATTGTGAGTTAATTAATGAGCATGTTTTATATAAATCTATGTAGAAACTAGGATGTTCTGATGTATTGCACTGTAAATAAATGGGAAGTTGAACTTTGAGAGGAAGTATTTCCCTTTATAAACTGTACAGTCCTTTAATCATTAAAACATGCAGCAAAATTTTGTAACTTAGCTAATGTACAATTGGATAATTTATAATGGAAGAAATTCCTGAAATAACAGCCAGCTTAGATAATTGAGTATTTCCCCTAATGGTGAACAGATAAAACTCAGAATGGGAGTAAGGTATGAAAGGAGCACAAGATGAGGAATCCAAACATCTGAAACTGAGTAAGCATCCACCGAGATAATGTTTGCTAGTGGTGGTGAAATTCTTTAAACTTGCCCAACTCATAACACCAGGAACAGACATCCTTTCAGTCTTAGCATTTGCAAATGGAATTTGTCCCAACCTTATTTTCAGTATTTAAAGTACACTATGATACAAGTGAGATAGTTTATATAAAAATCCAAGTGGTTCTAGAAAGCTGAGCTTTTGGAGTGTGGGACTATCAGTTTCTGGCACCGAGCCACAACTTCAGGAAACTAACTCTCCCCAAGGAGTTCCCACCCCTAAATTAGACATTATTGATCACATCTAAATTGTAGAGACATCTTTTTCCTAGCAGTACAGATAGTTAAAGGAGATTGTTAATATGTGAATGATCAGACCAAATCCCTCTGTCTTTAGAATTTTCATGCAAATTAGAAATTAAACGTATGAGCTGAGTTTAACTGTGATCTAGGAGCAAAGGTAAGTTTTAGCATAATTTTGAAGCATAGATTTTTTCACTCATAAGAAGTTACACTCCATTTATGGTAATTTTCTATGGATTTACTTTATAAAATAAACTGCTGAGATCGAATTTTTAGCGTACTTACACTGAAAGGAAAGGTTTGTGTCTAAGTGTCAGCTTTCTAAGATACAACTGTACTTTTTCCATGTATACAATGTCATATTTTTTCTGTACTATATCTGATTAAAACAAAACCAAAGTTTCATCACTTTAAATCATTTTTCTTATTATTTTGAAAATAAAAAGACTATTTTTTAAAATAAGATGACTATTTTGTTTTTTTAATGGTCATGCAGATAAAATTAACAAGTCAATGGGACAAAACAAGAAGTTGGAAAGTGATAATTATAGAAATGCATTAAGTCTTAGAGTCAACAGAAGTGTCTTTCAAAATATAACTGAAAGATTGGGCTGGGGAGATGGCTCTGTGGTTAAAGGCAATTGCTTGCAATGCCTGCCAGGCCAAGTTCTGTTCTATTCAATTCTATTCTATTTTCTACTATTTCTTTACTTTTCTCTTCTCTTCTCTTCTTCTAGTCTTTTCTTTTCCTTTCTTTTCTTTACAAAAAGCCAGATGTGCAAAGTGGTACATGTATCTGGAGTTCATTTGCAAAGGCAAGTGGCCCTGGTGTGCCTGTTCTCTCTCTCCTCTGCTCATAAATAAATAAAAATATATATTTAAAATATCTAGCAAACATTTACATGAAATTCAACACAAGGGATTATTTTAATATTTGTTAGCTATATTTTGCTTTTCCAAATGTTTTATTTGAATACTGTCTTCTTAGAATTTGGGTTTTTGTTTTTCATTATTGCAAAGTGATTATATATACACATACATACACACATATATATGTATGTATACACATAAATGCATACACACATATGTACATATACATACATACATGACTAACAGCAATGGAACAATGTTATTTTTCTCTTGGAAGTCTGGTATCATAAATCCAGAATCCTGTAGACTATGAAAAACTTTATTTGTATTGAATGTATCAATATTTCTTATTTAAAATTTACTATGAATAACTTATAATGTTAAATGTACTTTTTTAACCTTCTTTGTAAGAGATTTTAATTATGTTAGAATTTATTTTCTAAAGTACCCAGGCTTCCACCAATGTAAAGCCTTTAAGAATAGAAATGGAAATTATTTATTTAAAGAATGAAAAATGTAATACTTTTGAACAGATGTTTATGATGTTTTCTCCTTCAATTTCTAGGCCATCCGTTGCACACTGGTAAACTGCACATGTGAGTGTTTTCAGCCAGGGAAGATTAACCTAAGGACTTGTGATCAGTGTAAACATGGCTGGGTGGCACATGGTGAGTAAAATCTGGGCCCCTCTTCCCATTCTTGTTATGTTCCTGTGAATGTGTGTGTTTTTTAAAAGTCACTAACTGGCCTTGAGAAGAGAGTGGTCAGCTGTGCTCCAAGTGTTAGTTAACATTCAGCCTGCGTCTGTCAACCAGCATATTTCCTACTCCAAGAAGGAAGGCTAGGCAGGCAGCTCTCAGCAGAAGGGTGAGATGTTTACAGGACAGTTGGGCTGTGGAGTTCATACTGAACATAGCAGCAGCCAGCAAGCACCAGGCCTGATGGAAACTCAAACATACCACAGTTGGCCTTTCAGGGACTGGACCTCAGAGGGAAGTTGGCAAATCCTCCATGCTTGAGAACTCCTTGATGACTGCACACCCTTGTCATATGTGCTGGGGGCTGAGTTTATTCTTCCAGATGTAAAATTTGGTATGGGGCTGAGTTTATTCTTCCAGATGTAAAATTTTGTATGGTCTAAGAAGGGCAAGCAAGCGAACACAAATGTTATTTGGCTGGTATCAGAAAAAAAAAATCTGTTAATACTCCCTTTCAGTGTGCACTGGGATTAGAGGAGGCCCATATAGGCAGTGTACACTCTGAGTAGGTGTTGCTGAAATGAGGGTGGCCCAGGCAAAGGCTCTAAGTATGGAGACTGCTTGCCAGGTGCACAGAACTATCCCATTAACATTCCATTATTGAGAATTTAGTTACCATTGTATATGGTTTATTTTTATTGTGTTTAAGGTAAGGAAGAGATGGAAATAAGCAGACTTTTACTTCACTTTCTAGACTGTAGAGTTAAAAAAGATTGGTAATGTTTATAAAAGAAAACTTGGATTGAGTTTTTTGACAGCCTCGGGTATTGGCTCATGAGTGGACATAGTCTTCATTCCCAAGAAGAGCCAAACATCCAGTGGGTTGTACTTTTTTAAATATCATGTTATTCTAGCAAGATCTGAGGTAACAACACTAGGCCGTGCCTTGAAATTCTTTTAATTTATCATGTAGCTTGCTTGTTAGGGCAAGTGTATTAGAGCTGTAGGAACCTATCAGCCATGTTTCTACAATAAAGAGATAGTGAGTAGTATGAAGAAAATATACTGGAAGGGGTATGTTTATGTTTGGGTGGCATAGCCTCTGTTCAATTATCCTTTAGGGGTAGAATTTTTTCCTTCTTCATTAACAAAGCCAAAATCTCTATCAACACTCAATCTAATCACGAGCCACAAATAAGTTTCTGGTCTTTTAGTAGTCTGTATATATCACTGTACTGTGTTAGGTGATTTCTGTTTTCTTTCTGTATTGGTTTGCTAGGACTTCCATAACAAAGTGTCCTGAACCCATCAAGAATTATGAGATCAGAGATGGAGAGATAGCTTAGCACTTAAGGTGCTGGTCTACAAAGCCAAAGAGTTAGGTCTGATTCCCAGTACCCACGTAAAGCCAGATGCACAAGGTGGCACATGTGTTTGGAGTTCCTTTGTAGTGGCTAGGGGTCCTGGTATGCCAATTCATGTTCTCTCTCTTAAATAAATAAATAACGAAAAGAATTATGAGATCATTGAAGCAGTATGGGCATAGAAATTTCTGAGGTAACTGGGTGTGATAACAGAAGTTTGTCTTCTCATAGTTCTGAAAGAATTCCAAGGTCAAGTTATCAGCAAAGTCTATTTCATTCTTAGTCCTTTCATTCTGGTTTGCATATAACATGCATATGCAAATATGCATATCCTAGCATAGTCTTTTCCTCTGTGTATATACCATGACATCTTCTTGTACCTCTTTATCTATTCTTCTTTTAAGGACACCAATCAAATTGGATTCAGGGCCACCCTCGTGGTTTCATTTTAACTTAATCCCCACTTTTAAGGCCCTGCCTCCAAACAGAATCAATTCTGAGATACCATGAATATGGATTCAGTATATGACTATTATTTATGTATGTATGTATGTATGTATGTATTTCATGAGAGAGGCAGATAGAGAGAGAATGAGCATTCCAGCACTTCTAGCTACTGCAGATGAACTCCAGTCACATGCACCGTCTTATGTATCTAGCTTTATATGGGTACTGGTGAACCGAACCTGAGTCCTTAGGCTTTTTAAGGCAACTGCCTTAGCTACTGAGTAATCTGTCCCACCCCAGCATATGACAGTTCAGCCCATGACAATTTCTAGGCATTTTTTTCTTTTCTTTTTTCTTTTTTCTAGAGGAAATGTATTTGTTTTTAAGTTAGGCTTTTGCCATGTAGATTAGGTTGACCTCAAACTCTAAATCTTCCCACCTCAGTCTTTCAAGTGCTGGGACTATAGGCTGAAAGTATTGGCTCTGTTAAGTCCCAACTTAACAGAATTGTGAGGCCAGTGGAGACAGTATGATATAAATAGGCCGTTTTGAGGTATAATCCTAGCTCTCACACCTCGGTGGCATGTTACTCAAAATAGACCTCACTTTCTTATGTATAATATGTGATTAATAATTTATCTATTTTAGTGCTAGAGATGTAATTCAGTGGCTAAATGTATGTTTTATCCTATTCTGACACTCCCCCATATAATAGTACTTTATAGTCTTAATGAAAATAAAAGATAAAATATATCAAGCCCTTAGTAAGTATATCATGTTTAAAATATCAAATTGGGTGACAACTGAATAGCAAAAAGAAGTTAATCATTACACAAGGGGCTTTTGTTTCCTTATTCCAAACTCTTGTGTTAATATCATATATCTACCATGGGACACTTATGAGAACAAAAGTTGCCTTTGTCACTAGAGTCTGTTTCTATGTATCCAGCTTCCATGTGAATATTAATATTATTAGTATCACTTGAAAACACACAATATTTCTTTTGTATTGAATAATACATTAGTCCTCACCAAGGATTGTTTTGAAGACTCTTTGAAGGATGTGATTTCTTTTCAACACCTTGAATAAGATATTTCTGTTATACCAGACCAGCTTTTCCTATTGCAGTATTAGAAATGCTGTTCCTAAGGTATTGATTTTGGTTTTTCTTAGAAGTAAAAATAATTAATTCTGATCCTTTCCCTCACAATCACCATCCTAACCTTTCTTCCCCTCACAGTGGGGATGTATCTGTACATAACTCAAAATACATGTGTGTAGGCATTCAGGGCCTACCCTTCCCTTCATTAGGGCAGACAGTGAGGATTGGCTCCCCAGACTTTGAGTTGGCATTAGGATGAGAGCACCACACTCATTTTGCCCCTAGCATTTCAACTATTTGTTTCATTCCCTCCCCCTGAATAGAAGCCCTGAAATCATTTCTCTAATTATTTTTGCTCAGAGGAGAAACACGGCAGTCCTGGGGCCATACAAATAGAATCCTATGTGTCCGTCAAGGAAGAAGTGACTTGGTCTTTCTAGTATATGACTTTTATCCAAATATGAATAATATGTCAAAAGAGAATGCGGCACAGGATTATTTCATGGTAGCACTGGATATATTCTACCTGTTCCTCTGTTATTTTAAGCAAAAACCTAATATCTGCTTCTGAAGAATAACCTGATGCTTGACTCATGTATTCTCCTTACAGAGAAAAATTTTAGAACTGTGTTACCCTTGTTTAAGTAAGTGTCTTCCTATACCTCTTATTTATCAACATTCTCATTGTATTACAAAGGTGTTGGATTTCACAAGTCACTATCCATATACATATACACATATGTATGTATATGTATTATATAGGACATTCACTCCATGGCCTTATAGATTGGATATCAAACTCATTGGAGTTGATGAGATTAGCTGCCTTCCAAAAGCTTTGGAAAGATGTCTTAATTTGGGGCTGGAGAGATGGCCTAGCGGTTAAGTGCTTGCCTGTGAAGCCTAAGGACCCCGGTTCGAGGCTCCATTCCCCAGGACCCACGTTAGCCAGATGCACAAGGGGGCGCACGCATCTGGAGTTCGTTTACAGAGGCTGGAGACTCTGGCGCACCCATTCTTTCTCTCTCTCTCTCCCTCCTTCTCTCTCAAATAAATAAATAAACAAAAAAATAAAAAAAGTGATTTATTAATTTAAATAATTAAAGTGAATCATTAATTCATTTTATCATAAAACTTGCATTGTGAAATGACTTAGTGGACAATGTTATCCTTCACAAATTATTGTCTTGAAATCTTTAGCACAGTTGAATAACAATTGGTATTTCCTATTGAGTTAAAGTTAACAAAAGATTCTCTATTTTTCATGAATCTTAGCTGTTTTACTTGGATAATCAAAAGCAAGCACTATTGAATTTTAACCTACAAAACCCTGTTTTCTTCTTTTTATTCAATTTTTTAAATTTATTTATTTGAGAGAGATAGAAAGAGAGAGAGAAAGAGGCAGATAGAGAGAGAGAGAATGGGTGGGCCAGGGTCTCCAGCCACTGCAAACGAACTCCAGACGCCTGTGCCCCCTTGTGCATCTGGCTAACGTGGGTCCTGGGGAATCGAGCCTCAAACCGAGGTCCTTAGGCTTCACAGGCAAGCGCTTAACTGCTAAGCCATCTCTCCAGCCCTCTTCTTTTTATAGTATATCAGTACAATGTATATAATAATTCATTTGGTGGTCCCAAAAGCTCAGAATTTAATTGTATCAATTCTGTTTGAAGTCCTTGGATAGGACTCGTGTACTGCTCCTAATTCATTTTGCTGCTGAATTTCCTCCTTTCATCTACACTGTTTTTCTGTGATTTTCCCTTACTTACCTAAAATAATCTGAGTGACTCCTAGAAGTGGGAGTTTCATACAAGGCCAGTACTTTGGTTAAAAAGTAAATAAAATACCAGGACATGAGCCTTAATGGGCTCTTTTTCTAGTGACATATTTTTGTTGGCAGAAATTCCATATTTTTATGTTTTGATTCTTTTGTCCAAAACTAGATTTGCAATTGAGTCACTCAGAGTTGAGTCTTCAAAGATTTGACATAGTCTTAAAAATTAACCAGGATTACCAAAATATACCCAGAATTGGGTGATGGTGTGCAATTGTGAGGAAGATGACTCCCACTCATCATGTTCCCTAGTAGAATTAGCTCTTAAGAGAAATGCGGTCAACAGGAGTTCTTGCTTTTGTGCAAAAGTAGAGGCTTATAGCTGGTATACCTAAACCATTTTTATTATTATGTAGTCCTTGTAAATTAATTTTAGTGTTCCTAGTCTACATGAAACTTTATTTCTAAACATTTAAAATGAAAACAGGGCTGGACAGATTGCTCAGTGGTTAAGGCTCTTGCCAGAAAAGCCAAAGGACCCAGGTTCAGTTCCCCAGTACCCACATAAAGCCTGATGAACAAGATGGTCCATGTGTTTGGAGTTTGTTTGTATTGGGTAGAGGCCATGGTGCACCTTCTTATTCTCTCTCTCTTTCTTCCTATCTGCCTCTTTCTGTCTCTCAAATAAATAAATAACAGTATTTTTAAAAATCATAAATTAAAAGTAAATAAATTAGTAGAAATAAACTAAAATTTAAATGTTTTTAGAAAATATGTAATAAGTTCAAACAATTAGAAAATTGTTTTCTATGTGATGAGGTATATTTGATTTATTTTTAAACCATTTTTATTTACAACTTCCACAAATATAAGCAGTATATTATATTGTAATCAGCTCCCACAGCCCTTCCTTTTCATCCTCCCAGATCCCCCTCCATTAAATCCCTTCTTTCCAACTAGACTCTTTTATTTTGATGTCATCATTCTTTTTTCCTCTTATAGTGCAGGCCTTGCATAGGTAGCAACAGGCATAGTGAGGTCATAAGTATCTAGGCCAGTTTGTGTGATTAGAAGACAATGTTGTAAGCAGTGTCCCCTTCGTTTGACTCTTTTATTCTTTATGCCACCTTTCCCACAATGGTCCCTGAGACTTAGAGGGCGTGATAGAAATGTCCCATTTAATAATGAACAGCCCTTTGTCACTTCTTAGCACTTTGCTGAGTTCTGAGTCACTCCAATGATCACTGCTATTTGAAAAATGAAGCTTCTCAAAAGTGAGAGCAACATTACTATATGGGCATAAACATAAGCATTTAGAGGGCAGTTTAGTGGACATAGTATACCCATTTAGCCAGCCAACAGAAGTGGTTTTCTCCCTAAGACTTATAACTTCGCAAGCCATAGGCTTTTCATTATGTTTTCAGTACCAAACATGAATTTCCTGTCATGGAGCAGCCTTCAAGTCCAGTCATAGAGCAGTTTGTTTCCATCATTACAGACATGCCACCATTGCACCAGTGGTATATTTGAATGATATACTTGATAGTGAGGTAGACAGATTTTAGAATTTTTTCTTTGTTACATTAATTTTTTCTCTTTATTAATTTCTACTTCTGAAAGCTAAACTAATTCCACTGTATCTAGGTTGGGTAGGTATGCTAGACATATGTTTGGAAATAGTAGAATTAAAGAATGGAAGTACATTGCACAGCTCAATGAATCCCTACAGCAGTGCACTGGGCACAAATTATTTTCTTTATAGGCTATTTTGACATTAAAAGAAAAGGATGTGCCCTTCAAACAGCTTGTGGAAGCTAAAATTTTCATTCAGTTCCAGGTGATCTGAATTAAGGCTAGTGGTTTTTTTTTTTTTTTTTCCTTTTTTTTGGCTGACATCTGCCTTTAAGAATGCTGTCACACTCGAATTCTTGAGATATTCCTTTATTATGTTCTAGAGATGTGATTTCCTTTTGCTACTTAAAATTTAAGGAAAATATAGTCCTACATTATCACTTTAATTATGTTTCATTAAATCTATGTCTTTTCTACTCATATTTTATCCAAAGTCTTCAGAATTTTAAATGTAACATTAGTATGCTTGTCCTGGATCTCTGATATCCATCAATAGGTACTTATTAAACTTGTATCATACATAAAATATTGTGCCAGGTAAACTTGGGAGTCTTGACACCAGAAATTGTGTGAGAAGAGTAAAGTTAATTTAGAGTTATATACCAATCTATTTTATGTTTTAGTGTGCAGTGAGACTTAATAGTTATATAATCAATTAATTTTAAACCTTTCTTTTCTTATAATCGACTGGAAGTGATTTTCCTTTTTTTTTAAAGCTTTATTGAGTTTGAATTCTCTGCTTTTTCTTTATGTCTTATCAAACCAGGGGTATTTATTAAAGACCTTCACCTAAATAGAAAATACACAGTACTACAATTTACAATGACTTTTTAAGTATAAGTATACATTATGCAAATATGGCTGAGTATTCTGTATTTTTATTTGCTACACTGACAACCCTGTGCTTAAAATGCCATTTAGTTTGCAAATGAAATTCCAGATCAGGACTGTTATTCATGTGCATCCTGGAGTCCTACACTTGATATCATGAGTTCTCAGAATGCTGTTTATGAATTCCTCAAATTGGTTGAAGGCATGGTACCTTATAAAGACTCATGTAGTGAATAACAAAACCAGTACTTTGTCATTTTATCATATATGAGGCCACATGTCTTTGTGATTGGTCCTAGTCTGTGTTAAGCTTATGAATTGTCTAAACATCTGTGAAAGTAGTTTGTCCCCAACTGCTATCCATTTACTTGTGACAGTAACCTTTCCTTCCAGATCCAGCTTACATCTTATTTTCTTTCCCACTCCATAAGAATATCATCTTTCAGAAAAAATAAGCCACAACATTTTTGTGACATCCTGATCATTCCAAGAGACTTGACCATGATGTCTATGGAATAAGTTACAGATTAATCAAGATAGAGGAACGTGAAGAATAATCTGACTTTCCTGTAACAAAGGACGATGGTGTTTTCAAAGCTTGGGGCCATTTGGCTGACCTGGAGTTGGTCTATCAATATTGAAATTTTTGGAGAAAATGTTTATAGTGGATGCCCAGGATTTGATGAACTATCAACAAAGTTACCAGTTTGGGTATTTCTCAGCACAGAGAAGTAGATGTAGGCCTAGCCATGGCAAAGGGAGGAAATTATTCCTTTGGGAAGCTTGTTCTCGGGCTTTGGTCAGAAACACAGATCTAAACACCACATTCCTTTGTCCTTGATGATCTGGTCTGGAGAAAGGGGGAGCACGAATCTGTGTTTCTAGTTGGCCTGGTTCTACCAGATGCTAACACTGAAACCTGGCTGTGCCTCACTGTAAAATGCTATTACAGAAACAAGCTTTAGCTGCCCCTAAGTACTGGTGAGGTAGGTGGGTCGTGGTCTTTTCGTGGGCAAAGACTGAACATTTGTCTACTTATTTTCATTTGAGAGAGCAAAAACAAGGTTATTTCCTGCCTGGCACAGGAGCCTTTGTTCTTGAACTGAGGGCACAGTGCCCTCTTCTGCCTCTCCCCTTTCCTCCTTGATCATAGCTTATAAACTGTAAAGGGAGGACATCTTGAAGTTGCAAAGGTTTGTGCTTGATTAATGGCATTAACTGTTCTCTCATTGAGTCCACAAGCTGCTTGTTTTCATTTGTTTGTCAGCCTGCCCACTTTAGGGAAGTTGCTTTGAACTCCCTAAATTTTTTTTGAGCATAGACAAACAGTGCCTCCTCTTCAGTTTGGACCTTCTCTGCCTGTTAGCTGCTCAGATTTTTTTTTTTCTTTTCTATCTCTGTTTGATTCAATGGATTATGGAATGAATATGGCAAGACCTGTCCTCCAAAGTGCAATCAGTGCTGGCCTACTGGTGTGGACTTTCTTGGTGGGATCTTAAAATTGAAGCACATAGAACTATATCCCTGGAAATGAAAAACCTTAGGTAAATGGGGCATAGCAGGGAGAATAGAAAATGATGAAGAGTACAGCTCTTGAATAAGAGGTTTTAGGATGGCTCTACAACCTATTATCAGTAGAATCTTTTTTTTTCCCTTATTTCCCTGTGAAATGTCATAAAGATAACTCCTATCCATAGGGCTCTTCTAAGATTAAATGAGATAACTCAGATGCTTTGTACATAGTATGTACTGAGGAAAGAGTTATAAGTACTAAATTCTGACAAAACAAAACCAATGCATTTAATTTAGCAAAATGTAATGGTTAAAAGTTAGTTGTAGGCAGATCAGTCGCTTTTCTAAGCCTTTGTTCTTTTAATCTACAAATTCAAATAATTATGAGACTGTGGCTAAATACTAGAGTGGTTTAAAGGAAAATGAAATTAAGGAGAAGAGGTAATCCAGATTTATTGCATAAATGTTCAGTTACAAATATTATGATGAAGTCAATAATAAGGTCATTCTTATTGACTTGAATGTTAACTAAATATTCCCATTTATAATAAGTGTCTCACTTAGGGTAGATTTGTGGACAGAGATGGTATGAACTTCTTTTTCTAAGGAAGGTTTTCTTTAGTGCTGAGTACTTGTCAGCAGTTCCTTCGGCCATAAGACCCTATATCCATTAAACCCAGGGCAGTTTCATACCTTCCACATCCATAATATATCTTTTGAGTCCTTATTTGTATAAAATCATGGAAAACTTTATCTCAAGGGTCAAAATTTAAGAAGTGCAGAGAAGTAAAAATGAATTGTATAAAGTACTTAGCTGTTGAAAAATCCCCAAACCAGAAGTAGGTGTATTTTTAGACTGAGTTAAACCTACGTTTACCTATTTTCACACTTATACTTTGCATGTGAAGTGCTTTGATGGGCTCACTACTTTATCATTTTATGGCGTTTTATTACATCATAAATTTTTATATCTTGCTAACGATCCTACAAGAAGCTTAATTGTTTATAAGAACATCTTAATTAACTAGAGTTCACTAGGTTAAGCGGAACACAAATTGAAGGGGTGATAAATGAAACACCCTCTGCTCCTCTTGTTTTATTGGAAGCACTAGTTCAGGTAAAGTAGGAGCTTCAGCTATGTCTAAGGATCCCATATGGGTGCGCAGTGCTGGTCAGGTTCTCCACCTCTTCCTTCTCTATTTTGTCCCGACTTCTTCTTCTAACTTCCCTCTTACTCCTTTATGGAACTTTGAGTCACTACTACTCCAGAGAGAGTCCTGACTTGTATTTTGGGAACCACAAAATGATGGTTACGCATCCATTCCTTACTAAGTTTCACCATTTCTTTCATAGATGTTCTATGCCTCTTCAGAGTGTACCAAACTGAACTGTTGTTTGTAGCCAAAGAAGAAATGAATGTAAAATTGTCATTGTCTTATATTAGCTATATATATATATCAGTATTTCTGATGTATAGTGTGTAATAAAATACACTTTTGAGTGTTAATGTCACTGTTTACATTTATCAGTGAAGGTAGAAAAAAAGATAAAACTTAAAATGTGCCTTGGGACCAAAGAGATGATTCTATAGATAAGAGTGCTTATTGTGCAAGCCTTAGGATTGAGTTTGGATCCCCACACCCATGTAAAAAACTAGGCATGGCTGCACATTTCTATAAGCCCAACAGTGAGTGGAGCAGAAGCAGGAGGATTTCTGGAGCTGGCTGTTCCAGTGAGTATAGCCAATAAATACATGTGTGTGTATGTGTATGTATACACATGGTGACACATACATGGTGAATTCCAGGTTCAGTGAGAGACCTTTTCTGAAGGAAATAAGGTAAAAGAATAACAGAGGGCCCCTATGTCCCCTTCTGGCTTCTGCGCATATACATCTGTGCAAACAACATATGTGTGTGCTTACCCACACACATACAACACAAACACATGTGCACCCTAAAATAACGGTGACTATTCTAGGCTATAGGTGTGTGATATAAACTTGGAGAACTAACCCTGAGGTTAAAATTATTAGTGACAAAGTGGTTGGAACTGGAATGAGAACTCACAGCTGCTCAGTCCAGGCCTAGACCCTTCCTTGTTTTCCGATAGCTGGCTGTGTTGCTCTTCCTGTGATGCTGATTCTGTACAGTCTTTTCTCATGCCCTGCTGATGGACCAAGAGGGATTCCTTACTTTGTAGCACTCCCCACCTCACACCCCTACAGCAAGTGAGTGCTTGCTTCTGAGTGTTCCAAATGTCTATTGCAGAAGGGGATTTCTGAGTAATGCTGATCTAACTTAGGGAGCTCTGGAAGGGGTTCTCCATCTTTGTGATGCTGTTGGAGCTCCCATGGGGTACATGAGATGAAGGCTTAGGGAAACTTAGTTTTTCTAAAAGTCTCTGATTTCTAATTGCTTATCATTTTTCCAGAAGCATTTGCTTATTTTGAGGTCATAAGTATAGCGTGCCCACACCTCATCTTCATTCCCATATCTTCATTCCTCTTGTGAGTTCCGTTCTATTTTTGTCTTTGCTATTTTCCCCCGAGTCTTCAGACAACAAAATAAGTGAAAGGTAGGTAGAATGTTTTATAGCTTAACTAGCTGGAAAGTAAACTTTAGAGAGGTTAAATTTGTTGGATCGTTAACAGATGTTGGCATTTTTCTTTTATTCAGAAGATACTGTCTAGAGTGAAATACCTCCCTGTGTTTTTAGTTCTTCCAAACTCCTGCAAAAATTGGGTAAGAAATTCTCCCTCCCCCCTCCTTTGGCTGATGATGTTTTCCACTATCAGTGAAAATTAAAAAACAAATCAACTTCAAACATGAAAGAAAACACCTGTTTGGCTTGGAGAACTTGGCTAGGGAGGTCTTTTTCCTGACATGCCAGAAGCGACCATCACAGGGCCCCTTAAAAAAAAAGTCATTTTTTTCTTCGGTATTTCATGTGAGCATTGGCAGAAACTCTGACAAGCAGTTCTTCATATTTTATTATGTTCTTGTCTGCAGAACCTCTGTCAGGCAAAAACCTTGTCAGCGGAAAACCTGTCGTAGGATCAGAGGAGACAAAAACAGGTGTCACACAGGCAGTCAAAACTGAAGGAAAAAAAGATTAGGCTAAGGAGAGAGAGGCAGACAATTACATTAATGCCATTGCTTTTATCTTATAGATGTGTGTTATTATCTCGGGGTGCTGAGTGCGCAATTGCCTCACAGAAAAGTAGACAGGAGACAAGGGGAAACTTGATAGTTATTAACTGAAGAGGCAGTGTGTCAAAGCTGGATGGGGTTCAAAGTTTTGCAGAGGAAAAAAACTGCAGGCAGCGAGCAACGGCTGTGGTTCTGCTCTTGGCTACATAAACTTAGTAGCAATCTTACATTTTCTACTTGGAAAAAGATCATAGAGAGAAAAAAATTAATGAAATTTCATTTGGAGACTTTGGGGTAACATTTATACTATATACAGACAACTGAATCACATAGAAATTTCTCTCTCATAAAATCCTGTCACAATGTGAGACATGGTGAGGCAAGAAGACAGGCATTTGTCAGTTCAGCTGTGTTGTTTGGATATGTTTAAAGCACCTATTATCAACACACTTTTAATTAAAAAAAGCTATTAAGAAGCCCTTTTACTAAGTGTGAACATCTGTATGTGCAAGCTGTAAATTAGGATCTCACATATGTGTGCCTCAGTCAGAGACTAAATGAATTTGGCAAGTGTTTTCTGTTACTGGTTTTTAAATACAGTCAAATACCTAAAGGAGAAAAAAATGGCAACATTTCACAATTTGCATTGATTTTTTTATTGTGTCTGTTGGTACTGTTTAATAGAACTTTTCCAATGAGAAATTAGGATAATTATTATGATCATATTAGTGAATAGTATTCAAAATAGTAACAGATATTTTCCCTGTTTCTTTGTTCACGTTATTTTCAAAAATTATTTTTCTGAAAGTTGAGGTTCCATTGAAATATATATGTTGGTATAAAATACTTTAATTATGCCAGTTGCTTAAACCTTGAAAGAGCTTTAGTTCAGTTGAGAACTTATGCATGTTACATAGCCAGCTAAGCAAAAATGGGTAGCAACCTTCATTTCCTTGTCCGGTTACTCACACATTGGTTATACCAAAGAAATATCAGTAGGAATTACTCTCTGGTCCATACCATTTTCTGCTCATGTATTTAAAGTTTGGTTAGACTTTTTCCTAAGTTCCACGACTGCCCTCTTAACCCCTTTTTATGACCAAATCTTTACACAGGACCTTTGATCCCATCAATCACCAATGCAAAGCAGTTTGATACTTAATATATGCATTTTGCAAAATCAGATATCTAGAAGCAAACACACCTTAGCTTCAGAAGTGTATGTGATAGCTTGGTTTGAAGAGATTTCATATCATAAAGGAAAAATAAAAACAGGACTGATTATAAATTTTGAATGAGATTTCAGGCTGATTTAATGAGAGAAGTTAAAGATATGTGTGACACAAAGTGATACTTTCATTTAAAAAATAAAAAGGAACTGGAGAGATGGTTTAGTGGTTAAGGCACTTGTCCATGAAGCATAAGAATTCAGGTTCAAAGTGGTGGTGTGTCTGGAGTTTGCTTGCAGTGACTGGAGGCCCTGGAATGCCCATTCTCTGTCTGCCTGTCTCTCTCTCTCAACTTCTTTCTTTCTCTCTCTCTCAAATTCATTAATTAAATGATAAAAAGACTAAGCCAGGCATGGTGGTATACGCCTTTAATCCCAGCACTTGGGAGGCAGAGGTAGGAGGATCGCTATGAGTTTGAGCCCACCACACGTGGTGAATTCCAGGTCAGCCTGGACCATAGTGAAACACTACCTCAATAAACCAAAAAAATAAAAATAAAAATAAAAAGACTGAGTATAATCATTTCATTTAGGTGCTTCCTATAAGGTGCTGTTTTTTTTTTCTGTTTTTTTTTTTTTTTTTTAATTTGAGAGAGAGAGAATTGCCATGCCAGGACCTCAGTCATTGAAATGCAACTCCAAATGCTTGTGCCACCTAGTGGTCATATGCAATCTTGTGCGTGCCTCACCTTGTGTGCCTGGCTTACAAAGGATCTGGAGAGTCAAACATCAGTCCCTAGGCTTCACAGGCAAGCACCTCAACCGCTAAGCCATCTCTGCCACCCAAGGTGCTAGTTTTTAATCTGACTGCTGTCACTCAGTCTTAAAATATTTCGTTAGTACATCTGACAGACAGAGTTTAATAGAGTTTAAAGCATTGTTGTATTTGCAGTGTTCCTTAGTGAAAATATTATATAGATATATGCTCTTCAAGTTTGTAAAGCTAATAGTTTGGAGTAAGGGTAATTTTTTTCTATATAAAAAGTTAATTTTTTAAAGAACATGTAGTTCATTCAAGTAGCAAGGTTCAAAATGTTATTTTTAAAACAGGTTACCTCTTATTGTCAAAATACATTTAATAGATATAAACATTGAATGAAGTCACGATTATGTAGCCAACTTTCAACTAGCCTTGACAACTTGAGATTGGATAGGACCACAATAGTAATAATAATAACCCTCATCTGGCTTTAACAAGGAGATTCAATTACCAAATTTTTTCTTAGAACCACTATCAAGTTTGCAGATTCAATTTTGTCTTTCCTCTTTACCATCTCCAAGTGTTGTTGCTGCATGTGAAAAAAGATGTGCTCCTAGTTGTGGATCATGAAGGAAAGAGGAAGGAGGAGAATAAGGAAAACCTGCCTGCCAGGAGTATGAGCTTCTGAAGCACCACAAACTGACAGCCTACTTTTACGGGTGCAGCAATCAGACATTATTGATTTCCAAAGTCAGTTCTGAAGACTTTATTATGCATAAGGCCACGGGGGTGGGGGGAATGCCAATCAGTTTAAAATATTAGCTGCATGGTCTCAAAGTGCAGCTCAGATTCTCCCTTGGACAAATTGTGGGTGTTTCTGTGTGTCTATCTGCACACTGAAAGCTACATGCCAAGTGGGGCTATTTCAGTCTAATCTATGTTGTGCTTATTGGAACTACTTTTGTCCCTTCTTATCTTTGCTTGAGTCACATTTCTACCATATGAGAGTATTGATAAACTATAGTTAATTAATGAAGGGATATAACAGAAGAGTCATTCACATAAGGTATGTAAGGTATGTCAGGTAGAGTAATGTAATGAGAGTTTGTGCAGGCTCACGGTTCTTTCGGCCTAAAAATACTGAGACATTCACTGCTTGCTCAAGGAAAAAAAATATCATTTGCAAATACAGGCTGACAATTTTCATCACCAGCCTTGGGGATCAGCTCTTTCAACTATATATTATTTCTTCTCTCCTTAGAAAAAATTCTGCAAGTAAGCCTTCTCTCTCCTTGGTGTTAAATATCCTGATTAATTTGCCTTTGACAGATATAGCTAGAAAGTTGGGACTTAAGTGAAACATGAGTTATTTTGTACTTACTTAATTTGCTCCCATTTACATAATTCCTTACCCCTAAAGTAGTAAAATGTGCAGATCTAAATATTATTCAAGTCATAAGAAATTTTTTTCTTAATCACAATAATTTCTCTCTTCTGTGATCTCCTGGTTCACTTAAAGTTTTTTTAATATGCCATCATTGCCACTTATTAATGTTCTCCCTTGGTGCTGAGACTTTTATTAGGATCTGGCTTATAGTCTATGCATAGGTTAAGTCTTTCCATTGAGCCCTGATGGTCTTGCCTAGTTAGAGAGCTGAGTCTTATAATAGGAAAGGATTGATGTTGTAATGATTCCAAAGGGCCCCTTTATGATGAAATTCTAAGTGCGCAAAATCCCATTAAACCTCTACAAGTTCATGGACTCGCTACATTGAGATGACATATCATTATATTGGGTATAGTGTGCTTATTATAAAGTAGGGTATAATTGGAAATTATTGGTTATATTAATGAGAATAAAGAGTCGCTCACTCTCATAAATTCAGAAGTTAGGGCCTAGACATTTGATATAGAAATGATAACAATATTCTGTTTATAAGTGGTCAAAAACTAAAATTCTGACCTCAAGAATTGCTGTAATAGGCTACTATTACTAACTACAGTAACTATGGGAGGACTGCCACAAAAGCATTCTCTCAGGTGATGTGATAAGTGTTAATCTATTAGAAATTAGCATAGTATTTTAGGGTTCAGCTTCTAAAAGCTGACCACTTGATACTGCTGTAACTTGGAATCCTAAAGTTTATTGAGACAAGAGACAAGAGTTCTCCAATTAGCCTTGCAGTTTAAGGCTCATTTAGCTTACCCCCAACATGAAAGAATGAATATTCTTTAATGGTTTTTTTTTTCAAACTTGTAAAATTGCTTCAAACTACTATTTAAAAATATAAAATATCCAGGGCAAGACTGAAAATTGATGAAACAACAAAGTTTCCTTTTAATCACTTTTCATACAAATTTTTAATTGTCTCATTTTGCCGAGTGGGTGGTTTTCAAAAATAGTTTTATTTTGCTCACTTCATATTTCATTGACTAAAAATAGTGACTGTTAACTACACAATGCTGTACCAGAACAACTATTTGATGGAATCCACTAGACATTCAGGGCCTGCAATATAAGCATTGTCCTGCACAAACTACCAAAGTCACTTGAATTTGACTTTTAAAGTTTTTTTTTTTTTTTAAGTGTAGAAAACTGAGAACTGTAAACTATCACTGAGAGCCAATTTTCTAGGATCAGTGAAAAGCACTTTTATACTCTTACAGTAAGAAAAAAATATATCTGAATATGTCCTTATTTCTGTGACCTTCACGGAAAATGTTAAAGTGAAGTGTGTAGAATTGTGGTTTACATTCATTATAATTTATTTGAAGGTTTTGGGAATAATTCTTGTTACTTAAAATTGAAATTAAAATATGTATGCACATTTTATTAGATCAGTGTACTCCTCACCCATCCCAGTATGATTTTATACATTTGAAAAATAAATTTTATAAAGGACATGACTCGGTTCTATAAGTTAGCAATATAGTCAAAAGTACGCATTACATTTATTACATACTTTGTGTCACATTTTGCACCAAGTTTACATCAGTGTACCACAGGAATACCAGCTGCTGTCCTCAGGCAGATTGTAATCTTCATCACTGAAGATTCTTCACCCAGAGTTATTGCGTCTTTTCAGCCTCATTGCTTATGCACCACTTTCTTTAGAAAACTATAGATCCTACCAAACTGTTCATTGAACTTATATTGGAAGACTAGGTTGTGTCAAAGTGTTTATTAAACTTATATTAGAAAACTATAGGTCCTATCAATGTCTTTATGGAAATTATATGCAGGCTTCCTTTGTTTTATAGTCAGAAAATTACCAGTTAGAGGTTCTGTTTCTGGCATTTTAATGAAGATCAGGTAAATTATGACTCCCCCCCTTAATAACTTAATTCATAGTTCCAGAAGCTCATGTGTTTTTTTCTTCCTTTTCCTAACTAGAATTCTCATTGTG
This sequence comes from Dipus sagitta, assembly GCA_036346955.1. NCBI lineage: Eukaryota > Metazoa > Chordata > Mammalia > Rodentia > Dipodidae > Dipus > Dipus sagitta. Next base: position 85,084,133 of record CM070770.1, on the reverse strand, counting down.
CAAGTAAAGCTTATACCCTCCTCCTGCAACATAAAATCCTAAATTCTAAGTTAAAGGGATAGGAACGATGAGGGGCTGGAAGGTTCAGCTAGCATGGGCGGAACCCTGGCTTCAACCCCCAGCACCACACACACGCACCACACACACAATCACACAGAAACGATAATTTTCTGTTCTTTTTTTCCTTCCAAGCTTTTCACAAAAGAAAATTAATCTTTCCTTTGTTGAAGCCATTCTTACTGTATGACTGTTCTCTGACCCTCTCATAGGTCTGCACTTTGTCTATAAATCTAGCACCTTGGTCACAAATGTGAAGATGTGAACTACTATTTGAATGATTTTCAAAATTATAGATATTATGACCCAAATGTGCAACCTGATAGTTTTTTTTTTTTTGTATAGTACTGGATTTACATCTTGTTTTTATCTGGAAAATGCTTGAAGTTGTGGGAAAGGGTATAAATGAAGGCATTCAAAGCTGAACCATAATTCCTGCTAAGTTAGAACCTGGACCTCACCTTGGAAATTGTAATAATTTTGCATCCCCACTATTCCCTGGTGACATGAAAAATAGAGGAAGGGGTTGTGAAAGGAATGTGGGTGAGCTGCAGAACTTTGTAACAAGATGTAGTCATCTTACTTCAACTGGTTCAGTGCTAGGAGCATCACTACACTTTGCAATATTAACTGTCCATCCATTCAACAGCATTATTACTAACAACCCATGAGTTATCGTGTCAGATATTGTTGTTGGTTAAAAATTAAGCTGCTGTTTTCCATCTTAAAACCAAGCTGTGTGACCTTAGCAAGTGGGTAGCATATGGCTGGTACTTGTGTGATTGGCATATATGTGCTGTCACTGTGGAGGCCGTTTGCAGGTGTATGGATTTCTCCAGCCTTTGTAGACAAAGTCCAACCTCAGTTGACGCTCAAAAGAGACTAGTGGAGAAGGTTTATAAGATTGAAAAAATGGGCACTCGAGTGGCAGCATTAAAAATAAAAATTCCTGCATTCACCTTTTGCAGCTGGAGCCCTGCTTGTCTCTGAAGTTTCATCTCATGCTATTCTTTGTGTTTTGGCTGAAAGTAATTTTCTTTTCCTGAATCCACATCATGCCTTTATATAAATTTTTTGTATGCCATTTAACACAGTTTGTAATTGTGTTTATATGTGTACTTTAAAGTCTTCCCCCCCCCCCTCTACTACCCTGTTAATCTCAAATGGGACTAAATCAGGTTTGTTTGTTTTTTAAGTTTAGAATAGGGCCTAGAATATATATATATTTAGTGACCGAATACCAAAACATTAAGCAGATTTGGAAGGCAGTGGGTAGCTCACTTTGATTAAAACAGAAGGCTCATGTCAGAGATTTATTATTTATTTATCAGCCTGCTCAATTCAATTGTGTGGAGAGCGAAGCATGTGCATATATATATGTGTGTGTGTGTGAACAGACTGAGGACTGCATTAGAAACTTTTGATCAGAGAAGAGACATGTGAAACACACTTTAAGAGGACTTGTTTGGTTTATTTAGAGTTATACTAAGACTAGCAAGAACAGTATCACCAAACCTAGTTAGGAATCATTGCAGTAATGGCCATATCTGAACACTTGTTCTAAAGTGGTAGATGTTAGGTAAGAAGGAATTAATCCATGAAGAAACTAGTGGTTCTCAAGTGACTAATTCCATATGGATATAAGAAGTTATCAGAGATGGTTTTGAATGGCCTTGCTAGATAATGTTAAGTGAGAAAAACAATTTCAACAAGATAGAAACTTGTGCCTACAGTTATCTTAGCTATGTAAAAGTATGCATTGCAAACAACAGATACTGACACATCAGCATGTATGCAGTTATTGCTGGATGGATGATTTTGTTTTCATTTTTCTTAAATTTCCAGTGTTTGGAGTTTTTTTTTTCCTTTTTTTTTTTTTTTTTTTTACTACCTATGACAAAATAATAGATCCAGAATGTCTACTTTGAAGCACTTTGGCTTAGTTTCCTTGTCCTACCTTCCCCAGCAGTAGACGTCAAAAGTGTGTTTGGATTTGAGTGTATAGGGTCAGGCTGAATCTACAGGTATTTATTATCACAGGAGAGGCAGCTTCGGTGTGGTAGTTTGTATTATCTAGATTAGGTTAACTTAGCATGCTTGTGAGGTATTCTCTTGATTAGGTTAATTGAAGTGGGAAAACCCATAACTGTGAACCAAAACCATTCCAAGGGCTAGACCATATAAAAAAAGATAAAGTGATAGCATTCATTGCTGTCTGCTTCCTCACTGTGGAGGAACTGTGATCATCTGCCTCAGGATCCTGCCTTCATGCTTTTCTTACCATGATGGATTATAATGTCTAACTGTAAAATGAAATGAACCTTTCTTTCCCTAATTGCTTCTTGTCCAGTATTTGGTCACAGCATTGAGAAAGGAACTAGTACATCTGAAAGCCTGGTGTTTCCTCTGCCTCTGAATTGATTTTCTATCCAGATCCTTCAAACTACAGAACCACAGCAATTTTTGTTCTTGTCTTATCATTATACTAAACATATTCCCACACTCCACACCTCACACCCTTAATTCCTAGCTCAATCATAATCCTCTGCTGTCCTTTCCATTCTCTGTGAATTAAGTGAATGAGCTTCAAGTGACTGATTTGCCTACACTTGAAATAATTTTGGCAACCATGGACTATTTTAATGTTTTCATATGCCAAGTAACTTTCCAGTGTTGTGCAGCGACTAGGTGTCATATCTCGGGATGGAATCCTTGGCATCTGACATTCTCCTTAATCTAGATGACAAGTATCTTTCAAACTTTAAATCATTGCTTTATCTTGTCTTTATCCTTAATGTTTGTTTCCAATTATATAGCTTTGCTATAAATGCTCACTGTGAAGTCCTTTGTTATTCAAACCATCATATCTGTCTGCAATGAAAATAATATAACTGTAAATGGAAATTTTATTTTTGTGAATTCCAGTCAGAGTGAATGAAGTCAATATGAATATAAATCTTCATAATTTATTAAACAGAAAAATGGTTTTTTGTTAAATGTATATTTGTCAAAGAAATAGATGATACTGTAGTATTTCTTCTTCACAGATTAGTTCATGTAGCCATGGATGAATGGGGTTGTAAGAAAAGGAAAGATACACTACTGTTTCTAGGCTCTTTTCCATTTTTTAAATTAGTTATGTACACAGTGTGTATACAGCCATGTTGGTACCATCGTTAGCCTCCTCCCTGTCCTTCCCTCTCCACAGGGACCCTCCTCATTGGGGAATGTGGGCTGAGCATTGTGGGGGTAGCCGTCAGTTATGGGTAAGAGGCAATGTCTCTGTGCATAATGTCCCAACATGTGACTCTAACATTCTTTCCACCCCCTCTTCCGCAAATTTCTCTGAGACATGATGGGTTCATTTTAGGTCTACTTCAGTGATGAGATCACATGGGAGTCTTTGTGTCTCTGGATCTGTGGTCTGGTAGGAGTTGAGAGTTCTCTGTGTCTATCTCCTTCACCATTGTGCTGGTACCAGGGTAGCCAAGAAAGCAACACTCTTGTTCATTTCCCCAATTACTCTTAGTTTCAGTTTGGGCCCTAGTGAGGTGCGATGGGCTGATTCTCTCCTCAGGATCTGTGTTCATCTGCAAAAGAGAAGCAAATTCTCCAATAGAGAATGAAATCACCAGATAAATGGGATAACCATTATTCTTTTAGAAAGAATTTAATAGGTATAGGCTCTCTTGTAACCCATGATTGATGGAAGCTTGATGATAGAGAGCAGGCTTGTTTTTTGGATATGGTTCTGACTTGTTTCCCAGTTCTAGCTATGGGTTCTGTTCCACTGAGTAGAACAGTTAGCCAAGTCAAGAGCAAATGGATACCCACATCACATCAGGTTGTTTGCTGCTGAGTAGCTTAGACCATGAGTTGTCTGGACAGATGTTAGTAATTTTCCCCTAATTGCTCATGTAGCACCTTCTGGCACTAGATGAGCTCACTGTCTGGGGACTGACTCTCTTCCAGATTCCAGCCAGGTCAGTCCATGTTCCATACAAACAATGTAAGGTATCCTCAACAGTAGGGTCTTATAGGGTCTTACCACTAACTAGACCCAAATGGCATTGGTAGCATAAAATTCTCCATCTTAAAAGACAGACTAAATGGTTGAACCTACCATAAATTTGTACATTCTAAAAGACAGACTAAATGGTGAACCTTCATCAGGTCCTTAGAGGGAACACCTGAATCACAGGGCCCTGGAGAGAGTATGATGAGGAGTAACTGTTTCTCTCTGTCTCTTTTATATTACCTATGTTCTTCTTCCTTCTTTTCCTTGGCACTGGCCTGTAACTCCCAGTACCAGCATGTGGTTAACATTCACAATGAGCTGTTAATAAAGAGACCTACAAGCTTTCCCAAAATAATACAAATTTCTGTCAGAGTACTTGATGACTCTTTTCCATTTTTGCTGATGTAGCAATTCAGATACCTGTTCACATAATTGGTAAGGACTAGGAGCTTTGGTTATGACATGATCATTCAGTTGTTATATATTGTTTATAATTATATAAAAATATTTTCTTGTCTGTGATTGATCTGATAAAAGCAAGGAAATGGAAGTTGCCACTCTCCCAGCACCAAGACATTGTTATATTCATTCACTTTCCCAAATTATTGGAAAAAATAAGCTAATAATATCAAATAACTATACATAAACTTAACTGTAGCATTTCACTTAGAAGCATCTGTTATTCCCCAGTATATACAAGAAAGATGAGAAAATGAAAATGCTACATTAATTATCAACTGAAGTTGCTTCCATGGTTTTTTACAAAATACTCTTGCATTACTGATGTTGTCTTTGCTATCATATTTCACAAAAGTTTCCTCCATGCAGCCTAATTGGCAAAACCAAGGGTCATGGTCAGGCTGATGGCCCTGACTGACTTAATTTTCATTAGAACAAGTTCAACTTAATGTTTCATTTTAAATAAATGTATCAACATTAATTATGACAAAACCAAAAAGGAAAGGGGGGGCTGGAGAGATGGCTTAGTGGTTAAGTGCTTGCCTATGAAGCCCAAGAACCCCGGTTCAAGGCTTGTATTCCCCAGGACCCACGTAAGCCAGATGCACAAAATGGTGCATGCATCTGGAGTTCATTTGCAGTGGCTAGAAGCCTGGCACACCCACTCTCTCTTTCTCAATCTCTCTCTCTCTCTCTCTCTCTCTGTCTCTCTCTCTCTCTCTGCCTCTTTCTCTGTCGTTCTCAAATAATAAATAATTAATTTAAAAAGGAGAAGGAAAAACCACTAGTAGGTTATGAAGTATGCCTCCAGAATGAAATGTGCTAAAAAAAAACTTATTCCATTTATAAAAGAACTGATATATAGAATTATTTAATAGTGTGTAAAACATTAAGTTATTTACGAAATTAGGAGTATGTTAGAAGTCTTGGTATTACTTTAGTAAAAGTGGTTTTTATGTGTGTAGTGCTAACTAGTGTTAAACTTTAGGGGAGAAATTAAGTAACAGTCATATGTATAAACATTTATTTAGATAGATCTAATGGTGAAACTGTACACATCTAGTGAAAGAATGTCTACAGTGCTAGAGATTAGTACATGGGTTATCATTTATTTTTATCACATTTTACTCATAAGCTGTTAGAAAATACTCAAAACTTCATAAGATTAAAATACTAACTGGGCCTGGAGAGATTTCTTAATGGTTAAGGCATTTGCTCATGAGGCCTAAGGACCCAGGTTAAATTCCTCAGGACCCACATAAGCCCGGTGCACAAGGTGGCACATGCCTCTGGGGTTTGTTTGCAGTGGCTAGAGGCCCTGGTGTGCCTATCCCCTACCTCATAAAATGATTTTTTAAATGATGACTAATAATAACTGAAATAAATTGTTTCATTACATAAATAACTAACTTAGTTCGAGGTAAACATTTTCTGAAAGAAATCATGCACATTTGATCCAGTGTATTTTGTAAACTTTATACATCCAAGAAAAATTTCAAACCAAAATTTGTATAAGTTAGGAACTTTTATGCTTTGGTGAAGACCCATCCTAGGGATGAGTGAATATTGAGAGCAAACTTTTTTTTTTGAATGTGTGTGATATGTGGTGTGTGATAGATGCACTTGTGTATATAGATGCATATACCTCATATTCATGTATATGAAGACCTGAGGATAATGTCAGATGTTCTTAACTTATCCCTTATCCACGAATACACCCTTGAGATTCGGTCTTTCTCAACATGGAACTGCTATCAGTCAGTGTCCCTAGCAATTCTCCAGTCTCCACTATATGCATTGGATTTATAGACAGCTATGCATTCTGGGGAGTCCAAATTGGTAGTCTTCTGTCTGAGAGGCCTTCATGCTTAAGCAGCAAGCTTAAACTCTTAGTTTCTGAGCCATCACCCCAATCAGAGAATAAACATTTAAAGAGTTACTTACCTTTGAGTATGAGGGACTTGAGGAGTGCCCATTTTCATTATTTGATACTTTTGCTTTGATTCCTACAGGATATTTTCCAAAGAGCAATGTATTATTAAAAGGGGAAGGAATGCAAGAGGGGATTTAATCACTAATGATATATTTCACTAATTTCTGAACATTGCAGCATAGACCCTAGTACCATGTTCTAGCTATACTTTACTTAGGGAAACACAAATCTATGGAAATCGCTGCAGAAGCTTCCCCCAACCCCAATCACTTTAGATTGTGGAATATTTTGGCAGCCAGGAGTGCTTTGTTCCCTGGGACAGTACAAACAATAATTTGAGCTAGTGTATACCTTTATTTTGTAAAGAAAAAAACAAATTGCATACACTTACAGACCTGTTCTTAGACTGACCAAATTTAGAATAAATATGGCATTGCAAGAACTAGAAAGTAAGATTCCATGTTTGCATAGCTCTTGGAAGACCATTTTCACACCCCTGGCTTAGATGGAAGTCCACTAAGTTAAGGAATCTCACAGTTGGAACCAGCGAATGGTTCTTACTCTTGAATTACCTAGGGTGAGCTCTCAACTTGACCCTGTTTATTCTATAGCTGTTGATGTCAAGAGGTGGTGGCTCCTTGGCTGATATCAGTGCTGGACATGTATCATGTCTCCCAAGCTGACAAATGTTTTCATTAAACTTGTGTTCTTTTGTCAGAGTTACATGTAAAATTAAAAATTGTTTTTAATATTTAACATGTTCCATATCCTACTAACAAAAAATGAAATTACAAGCTTTCACAGTCTTTACTGTTAGGATTAAAGTTCCTTACTGTCTTCCCATCTGATCTTTTGGAACCATCTCCAATTTTTGAGCATTCAGCTCTCTTATGCTCATGAGTTTAGTGGTATGGTCACTGGCTAGCACCAGCATTTTGTGACAGCTTGTTAGAAATGCAGATTCTTAGTTTCAAGCCCAGACCCAATGTAGAGAAACTCTGATTATAATGTTGTGAGCCCTAACAATGACACATGACATATAGTAAGTATTTAAATGGTCATTTCATTTCATCCCCCTCACTATAATTTTTCTTTACCAATGTTATTGAGGACATCACTGTTTGTAAATCTGCATAAGATGTAAAATTGTTTCATATAATTCTTCTTTCTAGTCACTGTGAAATTTGAGTTGCATTTGGCCTGAAACTAACATACCTTGATCCTCAAAGTCCTTGAGGATCAGACAGTATTATTAGTACCAGCATATGGTCCTTTACAAATTGTCCTGCAGCCCAGTTCCTGTGATTCATATCCCTTATCATTTTTCTAGCTAAAACTTTAAAGAGAAGAGAAAATTCCCAGTAGTCATAGCTGAAATCTTGGATTTTATCATATTGCTTACTCCTCACCCAATTGTGGTCAGGGCCTAAGATACATTGTTTGTTTGTTTGTTTGTTTGTTTGTTTCCTCTTTACCACTGTTCTAACTCATGTACCTAACCTCACATGATTCAGATCTGGATTTTCTTGACATATGAAGTTCAGCGGATGTCCAGTTCTCAGATAGCAGACAATATGACACTTATGGTCACTGCTTACTTATTGTTCCTCCAATACTTATCCTAAAATTACCAAAACTTGGTGACTCAGTATAACCTGGAAAATGTAAAGCAGAATATTTTTAAATATTGTAGAAAATTGATAGCTGATATCAGCTGCTTTTGCTGTATCATTTTCTTGTTGACTATTTGGGCTTTGCCATTACTATTAATAACTTTCTAACCAACCTTTCATTTCAGACCATAGACTTATTTATGTAAATAATTCTATTTGAACACAGACATATCCATTCACATCACATCAGCCTTATCAGTATATGGCTCCTTTCCTGCTATAAGGCACTATTTAGTAGTTGTGAAATAGATGTTATAGCTTACAAACCTAAGCATTACTGTATATTGTGCCTTTGTAAAATAAATGTGTGACTATCTATATCATATATCTAACTTTGCTTTTTTTTTTTTTCAAGGTAGGGTCTCACTCTAGCCCAGGCTGACCTGGAATTCACTATGTATTCTCAGGGTGGCCTCGAACTCACGGCAATCCTCCTACCTCTGCCTCCCGAGGGCTGGGATTAAAGGCATGCGCCACCACGCCCAGCTATGTCATATATCTATATCTATATCTATCTATCTATCTATCTATCTATCTATCTATCTATCTTTTCACAGTATTCTTACTTCTTTACATATAGTTGACTTACGAAGATGAATCAGGATATATCCTTATAATTTCACTTCTGTTTTGTTATGAAAAGGCATTCTTATTTATTTAATTACTGAAGAGACAGGGGTGGGGTGGGGAGAGAATGAGAATGGGCATGCTAGGGCCTTTAGCTAGCCACTACCAAAGAACTCCAGGAGCATATGGCACCATGTACATGTGGCTTACATGGCTTCTGAGGAATCAAACCTGACTCCTTAGGCTTCACAGGCAAGCACCTTACCTACTAAGCCATTCCTCCAGCCACAGAAGGCATTTTTTTTTGGGGGGGGTGAATGTTTATGCCTTAGTTGTTTTACTGTGCTTTTACAATGGTCTTAACTGCCTCCTCTGTCTCTCTGTCTCTGACTCTTTTTCATACCTTCAGTAGTTCAGTTCCCTTCTGCTTTTATAATTACTAAACCCTAATCAGTTGGAGGAAAAGGGTTACATTCCCTCCAGCACCTGCACACATTTGAACATAAGCCTGCATATACTTTGCAAAGTTGCAAAGTGCCAAACCGATGCATAAGAATCAGGATTTGATGTCATTTCACCTTTCTGGGATCTATTTCATTGTGATCAATGCACAAACACAGAAGCATTATATGGAGTTCAGGATGGATGGTGAAAGGAAATGGTGAAGAAACAAAACAGATTTCCACAAATCTGACACAGACTCTGAAAGCAGGTCAGCCACTCATCAGAAGTCTGCATAGCTAAACTGTACTTGAAGAAGAAGAAGAATATCCCTTTCCTGCTTTTTTTGCAGCCTAAATGCCCTGTGGAGTGAGAGAAGACTTCAATCTCTAGGCTTGAGAATCCCTTATCTTTCCCAAACATTAAATTAATTTTTAAAGCTATTTATTCAAAGTTGACTTAACCACTAGAATAGGAAAGATCAGACAAATCAGCTGCAAGAAATGAAGTATGAGGAAACCCGAACTCTTTGACAAAGTATTCCTGGGAGTAAATGTGTTGAATGAAGCCAGCGGGTAAATGATAAGGGCCTTTACACTGTGGATGTAAGAAAGCAATTTATCAAGAGTACATGAACTCTCTAGTGACCACGAGTCAGGAGGAAACGGGAGTGGAGGAAGAGCCCTTAAAAATACATTAGAAATACTTAAAAAGGAAAAAAAAAAACTATGTGCATGCATTTTGAATCCCTCCACTATTAAAAAGTATGGGCATGCTAAAATAAGGACTACTTGGATTACATATATGCTGAAGGTAGTCACTACTACTGTGGGGGTCAAGTGTTAGGGAAGGTACAACAGGCTTGCTGTGTAGTAGCTTAGAATTTGTAGTAACCTTGTGTACTCTTGGGTGTCATTACAGTTAGAGACAAGATGTTGTCTGATACCCATTTGCTAGATTTGTGAACTTAGATGACCATCTTTCAGGGTTGTATATTTATATTTTTAAACCTTGAAAGGGCATATGTATAAAATTCTGACAATGAATAATACCTTTTTATTTCCTTTTGAGAAGTACTAGGTGCCTCTCACTCATCATCTCATTAATCTCAGCATCAGGAGCTCTCTGAGCTCCATAGTGGAGATGTGTAGCCTTCATCATTTATGTTAAAGAAACTAGAGCTACATGCATTATGCTCTCAGCAGAGGGTTCCCAGTAACTCAGACATGGATAGGATCTAGACTTTAAGACCTTATCTTAAGATGTTTAATTCCAGGGGAGAGATGCCGTTTCTTTTATTTGAGGAGAGAGCAGAATTGCTAAAATGAGCATTCTATTGAAAGTATTCACTCTTAGGAAGGGCCACCCTCAGCTTTCTTTACTTAGACAATACAGATAGCTGAAATCACTGAAATTTCCAACTTTTGATTTTAGTTTACATTTGTTATTTGTTTTTATTTTCATCTCATAGCTTTATATGAGCTGTTTATAAAACAAGTAAATTATGACTTGAATTTTTCTTTATTTTTTTACTTTTTAGTTTTTGGCCCTAAGTAGCTACCAGAGATCATAACACCAAAGGCAAAATTATATCACTAGTGAACAAAAAAGTAATTGGGTGAACTATATTTAATATAATCTCCCTTAGCCAATTTGAATTAGATTGTGTGGCCCTCTATAGAGATGTCAACTTTTCTTATTTAACTTTCTGAGTTAGTTCTTTTATGTGATTTTTATCATTGTTGTTATTGAGACAGGATCTCTGTGTAGCCCAGGCTTTATTGGCTTGTGATGATGTGGTGATCAAATTGTGAGATCATAGTGTATAATCTGCACCATTCCAGCCTTGAGTTAGTAATCTAAAAAAATAACTAGTCTTAAAAGCCCTGTAGTCTATGGGCTGGAGAGATGGCTTAGTGGTTAAGGTGCATGCCTGCAAAGCCTAAGGCCTCAGGTTCGATTCTCCATGTCCCATGTAAGCCAGATGCACATGGTGGCCATTGTCTGGAGTTTGTTGGCAGTGGCTAGAGGCCCTAGTGCACCCATTCTCTCTCTCTCTCTCTTTCTCACTGTCTCAAATAAATCTTAAAAAAAATAGTTTTAAACAAAAACCCTGTAGTCTAAAAATTGTTCTTCCCTTTTAAACCACTTATGTATTGTTTATTATAAGTACTATTATACACATAGAAAGTGATTCATTTTTGTTTTGTTTTGAGACAAGGTCTTGATGTGTAGTTCAGGCTGGCCTGTAAACCACAATCTTTCTCTGCTTCACCCTCACTAGTGTTAGGATTATAGATGTGTGCCACCATACCCAACTTAGGGGTGAGCTTTATTTTAAAAAGTGATATTGGTTGAGCCATTTCTTGTAGCATGTGTTTGGCTATGTTTGTGTGTGTGTGTGTATGAAGTAAAGGACACCATGGCAACTTGAACTATAGTTCAATTAGTAAATTTGTTAGTTAAGGTTGTAGAGGCAGCCAGTCATTTGAAAATATCCTTAATGACTCTCTTTCTGTAAGCTGAATGTTTAGTATATTTACTCTGGTCTACCATTTGTAAATAGGAAATCAAAGAAAAATGAACAAGGCAAAAAAGAGAGGAGAGGAGATATTCCTTAAGCATTTGTGGTTAGGTTTTACTTGTATAAATGGAGCCCTGATGATAGCTTGTAATGTTTCTAATTTCTCTGTTTCTGTCTATTTCCACCTCATTCTCGGGATATTGCTGGGTTGACCACAGCCTTGGATAAACTCAGCACACAGCACCTGTACCACCCTACCCAAGTGGAGATTGTGCAGTCCAACGTGGTGTTTGACATCAGCAGCCTAATGCTCTATGGGACTCAAGCAGTACCTGTGCGGCTAAAGATACTGCTGGACCGGCTCTTCAGTGTCCTGAAGCAAGAGGAAGTACTACACATACTCCATGGCCTGGGCTGGACCCTGCGGGATTATGTCCGAGGATACATCCTTCAGGTAGGGGAGGACTTGAATGCTGGCTTCTGAGCCAGGTTGTTCATAGTGTTGGGTGAGAGTTCAGGGCACATCTGGTATCTTTCTTGCTCCTCTCCGACCCCAATATGCACAACCTCCTCTAGTCAGGGAATTGGGAAGAAGAAGAGTTATCCAAATATGTAGCTGATATTCCTCATAGGTGTGTTATGGAAGTAGCCTATTGACTAGTGCTGTTTGGTTTTCACCTTTTGAATTCAGCCATCCCTCCTTGGAAAGAGGACTTCCTTATTTCCTCAGTAAGTCTTTTTGTAGCCCTCTTAATAGTGAGGACTCTGCGATTACCCTCCACTTGGGTTCTTGATGACCTTTCTCTCACTTGGGAGGCATGTTGTTCTTCTTGATTATGTGCCTTTCACTATTTATTGTGTCTTTATCTAAATCAAATAAAGAACTGCATCCTACACGAACTTTATGCTTATAAAGCTAGATAAACCTAACATTGTAGACTTCAGGTTTACCATTATGATACATGGAAACATGGTGATAGATTTGCCCACTAAGTTATCTGATCTTCCAGCCTGGAGCTCCTGCTTTGTACCAGTGGCACTTTTGATGTGGAAGTACCTTAAAGTTTATCTGGAAATCCCACAACCTCTACTTTATCAACATCTTTCTTTATATTTTGTTTGCACTATGAGTCATTTTTTTTTTTTTTGGTTTTTTGGACTATGAGTCATTTTTTAACACATACTTAGCCTCTGAAATTTTTTCTGGCCATCTGCCTTCCTGCCATACTTGAGGGGTAAACGTTGAGAGCAGCACGTTGGAAAACCCGTAGGATCCAAAAACACTATACTGAATAATGAAGTACTGCCTTCTGTTAAAGGAGGTCTGTTTGAAAAGGCAGATTCTGAAGTGGCTGTATGAAATTTCCTAGGGTGATATTACCAGGAGGATTGACCACTACATGTAGGAAAACAAATCTTTTTGGCTGTACCAGATAATTCTGGAGGGCCACAGATAATTTTTGATTCTATGACCTGAGCCACCTTATGTTATATGCAATGCCTTGGCTGGCAGCTGCAAATACTACCGAGACTGGGTGCGTGATGAGTGGTTAGGGGACACCGAGGGACACAAGGTCCAGGATGAAGAGCTACAAAAAGAAAGCATGGAACCAGTTTCACAATCCCTGTTTATATTGGCCTATGGCTCCTATCGTGCCAGATCCCTTTATAGCCATCTCTATAACATGATTGATCATGTCTCTTTGGGATATAGTTTTCTTATAAGAACGAAGAAACTTCTTAGCAAATGTTTGAATGGAATGGCTAACTTAGTCAGCTTTTTGTTACTCAGAGTCAACCAGAGACCATCTTTACTCTCTCTGCGATGATGCTTGCTTCTGGCATCAGTGCTGCATTTCAGTTTCACATGCACTTTTTTCTAAGATAACACAAGTATGTATATTGTGTCTCTGACCAAACAAATGGATATGTGCATGGCTGTGCTGATTTGCCATCATTACAACTCTGGAACAGCTCTGATAGCATCTTTATGGCAGTTGATAAAGAAACAGATAATTTTTTTTTCCTGTGGCATTATACCACTGTTTTCTACTGTTTCCCTGACCAGAGCTATTTTAGAAATTTGAAGTAATTGCTTACATGTTAATTTTACCAGTGTTTCTCTATAATTGTAAGGCAAGTATAGAAAATATACTTCTTTAAAATGTACTATAGATTTTCTTTATGTATGAGAGAGAGACTCTTGCAAGACAGACTAAATATGAAATAAAAACCAGCAAAAGTCAAAAACTCAACATCTGAAGAGCCTCTTATTTGAGGACAAAATACTGCATGTAAAGAATGGTAGGACCTACCTTATACTTAAATTAGTATTACTTTTCATTAAGTAATAAAAATTTGACAAATCTCAAACTTACTATATCATTTCTCCCTTCAGAGACTAGAATTGACATTTTTGCAAATCATGGATTTGTGTACATTAGAGAAACTTTCAGTGTAAATTCTGTCTTGTTTTATTGATGGAATTGATGTGATATAGATTTTATTTAAATGATGCTTTTGTCATTGAGCATTTGTAATATACTTGTTCCATTTGAAAGCAGTTCTTGGGTCAGTGTAAAAGCAAAAGGTTGTAGGACAAAAGACCATTCAAAAGTATTTAGTGAGAAAACATTTCACTTTGTAAAAGTAAAAAAAGCAACACCATAAAAATAACTCTCTTTCTTCTAATGATGTTACTTGATTACTGGCCAGTATTTTAGAAATTATGTGTAATAATGATAAGGTATGCACAAATGACTTTGAATGTAATTATATGTAGCATTTTTGTACAGGTAACTATAAAATGAGCATCTAAGGACTGGGGAACCCTATAATGCACTATTAGTGTACAAGTCATTTTATCTGGCTAAAACTCAATTGTCTTGTAGCCCTCAAGGCATCAATTTTAACATTATTGCTCTCAACAACAGTATATTGAATATTATGTCAGTTAAAGGAGAATAATTATCAAGGCAAGTTAGGGTGGCTGTTAGTCTTACCACATATTGACTTGGTTAGCAGTTGGCTATAGATTGTGTTACTGGGCAAATAAAGATGTACAGTAAGTTGAACTGGTCAAGCCAGGATATTAATTTAACTCTCTCTGGGCCCAAACCTGCATCCTTTGTGTATACACAGCTACTCCTACCTTTGGCAGTAGTTTTGAATGTTGAATAATAGTAGATGTGTGATTTGATTTTGAATTTGGAGGTTTAAGGAAGTGAAGAAGAGCAAGCCTTTGAGATTATTCATTTGTATATGAAGACGTGACAGAGAGGCCACAAATTCATTTAAGAGATTGCATATCTCTTAAGGATCATGTAATTTTTTTGATAATAAGTGCATTTCACTTAGGTGACAGCAGTGTAAAATTCATAACATAACTGAGTATACCTATTTAAGAATATTGGTAAAATCTTATTAAAGATAATAATTCAAGTATTCTCTTTTGTAGTCATGTAAGTGTTCAGAAAGTACACAAGTAGGGTAAGTGTTCCAGTATATAGCAAAAGAGGAGTGTACATTTCAATGCTAAACTAGAAATATAAGAGAGCATATGATGTTTTACTGGTACTAGAAAAGAATAATTATTATTTCAGGACTGCCTCTGACGGTACATTTATTGACAATCAATAAAACCAGTGGCTTGCCCTTTTGTCCTTTCCTCGTTTCCTTTCTGTCTTTGAATATAGATGGTTATCACTGTTGAATAGTCATTTAAAAATCAAATTTTCACACAGACTCTTTTTAGTTTGAACATGTAGCTAACTTGCTTGGGCACATGTATTGGCTTGGAACTCTTCCCCATTTGCAAGTGGGTCCTGCCAACATTCAAAGAACTCGTTCAGATCTTCTGAGTAATTAGCTGAGATGTCAGCAGCTTTGTGAGCCAAGGAGAAGTAATGCATATCTTAAGTCACCTGAGCCTTAATAGAGCAATCAACACTGTAGGAGAGTATTTCTCAGCATTACTCAAAGGCTAATATGTAGCACCAGTCTGTGAGAAGTCCAGCATTAGATGTAGGAGGAACCACACACTGGATCCTTCTCTGAGCTCTTGATGATACACATTAGCATAGTAAAAGCTCTGAGAAATTTTGAAGGAAGTACCCTTTGTGATTAGGTAAGTAGCCTTAGCCAACCTTCCCCAATTCCCTTTTTTCTGTCAAACTCATCAATAATACTCAGTTTCTAAACCCATCCACCTTTTCCTCAGCATTGGGCATATGTATATAAGGTTTCTTCTGCCTGGGATAGCCTGCTCCTCTATCTGCATGGTTGAATTTCTTTCTTTTAGGTATCAGATGAAGTCCCAGGTTCTTGAAAGGACTAGCTGAGCCAATGTAACTCTTTTCTGGTGTGGTTCTATCAAAGACTCTTTTCTGCAAGCTCATACCACAATTTAAACTCGATTCAGTCAGTTTTGAAACTATCATTCGTGATATTACGTACATGGTATTCACAAGTTCAGGACACTCAGTACATATTGGTTGAAAGGAAATCTGCTCAAACTTAGGGGTAGCATAGTATTTCACTATGGAACTCATGGAATATCCAGCAACTTCAGTTGTTCAAAGGCCCTTTAGCTTTTCTTCAGTGGCTAGCTGCAAGTAGCTGTAGCTTGGCTGTTGGGGGTAGTAAGAAGCAAAGGCTTCCAGGCTGCCTAGCTAGTAGTCTACAGAGTAAGGCTTTTGTTGGTATCTGTGTGGTAGAAAATGTCAATATTAAACAAACACTTGTTTTTATTTGGCTCTTTGTGGAGTAAGTTCACATAAGTTTGCTGTCTGAATACTCCTCTGCCATCCTTTTTGAGTTATCACAATGAATTAACTTTTGGTGCGTTTGAAGCCCAAAAAAGGTTAAGTGACTTTTCTTTGCTTGCAGAAACTGCTCATCAGCATAGTTAATGTATGGTAAGTTTTTTGATGATATGAACCACATATCTTTTTTTCACTACTTAACCCATATTCCGGCACACAGCCTGATGTATTATAGAATGATTAAATGTTAAATAAGGGAGAATTAGAAATTTCACTTTAATTAATGTTTCTGACTTTAAGGGCACTGTTTGTTTATTAGTGGGTTTTGTTCAGTATTTTTTTTTTTAAGACTGACAGGCTGTCTTTTAGAGTGTTATGTGTGAGAGCCGAGTAGTTTTAGATGGCATGTTCTGAGAGGGGGGGGGGCGGCGGGGTTTGAATCATTAAGTTATGACTAAGGAGCTCTTGTTGTATTCAGTTTCAGGTCATATATGACTGCCTTAGGCAAAGAGAGGTGACTGTTTCTTCTGTTGGCTATTTCCCAATATTCTGTGTGGGAAGCCAGGTTCATGATTTAGACTCCTGGCTTAAATTTCCAGATATTTGAAATTAAACCCATGTCTTTATTTACTTTAAGTCTCTCACCTGTAAAACAGGATAATAGCACATCATAACTTTGTTGTGAAGATAAAATAAGATGGTGCATATAAAGAGGTAATTTACCATATCCCGCCCATGTTAACTATTAATATGATGATAAATGATGATGATAAAGCCTGTTGCCAACTACTACCTACCTTGTCATTTTAAAACATTAATAAACTAGACTAAAATTTTAGATTTCTGTATTTCTCCATTCCCTTTAGAGTAGAATACCTTTCCAACCAGTTAGACAAAAGGACAGCTACTATTCATTGTAAATCAATACTGTGTACATAAGCATACATGCAAACATGTATGGATATTTGGGCATTTGGACTTATTTTAATATAAATGAGAAACAGGAAAGGGTATCAATAGGGATGTGAGATGTTGGAGTTGGTCAAACTTGGGTATGAATCTTAGTTTCACTTTTGAAAGCTACTATTTAAGAAAGATAATGTGTTAATATTGGTTTATTTGTCTATAAATGTTACATAAAATTATATTTATGAAATATTTTATGTATTAATTAGCCAGTGGCACTCTATGAATAATTATCCCATTGTGTGTTTGCATGTGTGCATTTTAAAGGAATGACCTAATCTATATATAACTTGATCATTTAATCACCTTTCATGTCTCTTGTTTGTTTCAAATAGCCCACTATCTTTCTAAACCTCTGGTACAGAATGAATACTGGATGAATTTGATGTAATATTTTGAGAATGACCTTATCTTAATATATAAAATAAAACTTAGAGGCTAGAAGTGAAGCTTATTTAGCACTCATAAGGTCCTGAGTTCAGTCTGCAGTACTATGAAATAGACTAGGCAACCTTTTTAATAAGTATTATTTGCCTCACAGAATTTGAGGAAATTCCAGAAGCTAAAAGAAGAAAGCACCTAGGTATACATTTAGGTAAACCTTTAATCTGTTAATTACTGTGCTGAGTACCATAGCAAGTCTTTCTGAAAGCCCACACTACAATGTGCCAGGCAGCCATGAACCCATGAACAAATGATGGGAAGTTATATGACAACTATAAGAATGTGCAAATGACTTTGACCATTGATGTAAAGCAGGGATAACTTGACCCCAAGTAAATTGAGTTATCACTATAATGCATAAGAGTGTTTCCCTTGTATCTCATCACTAAGGTGTGAATCTTTTAGGAGAGGGAGATAACGTGTATAAATGGCAAAGAATCCTCTGTGCTTGGCTAAGACATACAGACATTAGATGGTTTGGGTCAGTGTGTTACATTTATAGTGTCTTTTCCAGAGTGCTTGGACCACTCTACAAACATTATTCTGGCAATCATCCTGTCCTCTCTATTTACAACATAGTTTCAAAGACTATTATCCCTAGTTTTAAAGTTATCATGGCTAAAGGCCTTAGGCAGGCTCAGAGCTGGAAGTAGAATACAAGGATTTTGAAACACTTGCCAAAGCTGTATTTGAACAGCAATGGAAACAAACACCTTAGATCTAAGGATGTAGCTTGATGTGTTGTGCTCAAAGCTAAAGTTAAACTATTCTCCCTTTACCCTTGCAACATAGAAGCAAAATCCCACCAGATTCTTTGATGGACTGTGGTAATGCTGGAGTAGGATTTGTGTGTTTGAGACATGGAGTGGAGCTTTCACATTCCCCAGGAGGAGCAGAAGTAAGTTCTTCACTCACTAGCCAGTTTCCATTTATAAGAACAAGAACAAGTTCAGATTGACTTGAAAAGGATTATTTCTTGGATGGCACTGATTAAACTGTAATTTCACCAGAGTAGCACTCTTATGTGCTCCTTGTTGAATTTAATATAAACAGCTCTTGAGCTTTGAGTTTATACCTCATATCTACCACCACTTAACTCTCTAGCTGTATAAAAAGTTCACTATTTCCACAAGTCCCATTTTATAGATAGAGTTCTTAGTATGAAGGTATGTAACATGTTAAAGTTATAATAGAGCTTAGTAAATTCCTCAAGTAGATCAGCCCTGCCCCAACCCCTTAGGTTCCCAGAGCACCAGAAGCTTCAAGATGCTTCTATCTTCGTTTATTTGAGTCACTGCATTCACCTATCTATCTTTATTTGAGTCACTGCATTCTTTGTAGTATTTTCCAAATATGACAGGAGGGGTAGGTAGAATATGTGAGGGGACTGGATAGGAACTGAAATCTATTGACTGTAACAAAGAGGGATAAGGAACTCAAAGGCCAGGTTTTACCATCAGTTTCTTTTGAGTACCCTGCATTTTCAAGTACAAGTGTGTGAAATTGTGAAGGGCTGTGAGAAGTAGAAAGTGAGATAAGGATCTGTGTGGGTTCTGGAAGACATGTTAAGTCTATACAAATGGGACAAATATAAATAAAGATACATTTGTTTGATTCATGCATGGTATCTGTATGTGTAATGCCAACAGCAATTGGAAAATAGAATGTGGGCCAATGCATTTGCCAAGAAAATTAGAGTGACCACTGCCAAGCTGGATTAATATATGAAGACCTGTTGAAAGAGGAGATTCTAAGGAAGAAGAAGGATAGAACAATCATCTTTCCACACAGGGAAGAATGATACATTGGAAAGAGGTGTGAACTAGTTTACGGGAAACATGGATCTTTAGTTGGTTGATCAGCTCTGAGCTATGGTGTTGGTGAATATGGTCAGGCCAGGCCCAGCCGTGTGGATAAAAAGTTCTTTTTAATACATCTGATGTTTGTATATCATTACTCCTTCCTAAGACAAGTGACTAGTGATCCTGATGGTTCATTGATTCGGCATCTGTTGTTAATCACCCTTAGATTTAAAGAAAGTAGATAAGTAGCAAGGGACTTTCTAAATAAGCATTTTACCACCATGGTCTTATTACCATCTGGGAAATGTTTTCATATGTTGATGGCAGTGGAATGTCTGTTTTGGCATGTATATTCTCCCTTTCTGTTCCCTCTGTCTTCCCCTTTTTCTCACTTTGCTCAATCAGCAGAAACTTGAGCTGGAGTACTTGGAGAGTCCTCAGAGTACAGTTCAGTAGTGGACTGTCCTGCATGGTTACAGCAGATCATAATGCATATTGGGAGGCATTCTCCATTCATAATTCATTATAAGTTCACTGTTTGTATCTTAAGTGGAGACCCTATGAAAACACACTTCAGAGATTTTGAGCACCAGGGGTTCTTTCTGTGAGGAAACAACTTTTGCCTGGTTTTCTTGCTCCCATATAATTTTCTCTCTTTAACAAAGCTATAATAATAGTATAAGAAGCAGCTTTCTAGTTAGCATGAGTAATGTGGTTTGTGTATTTTCTATTTTTAGTTTAATATTATTCTTTTTCTGCTGTGGATTTTTTTGTTTTGTTTTAAAAATAGTGCTGAGCAAATGTGGTAATTCAAAGTGTGGGATGCACTGCATCCTCACCACAATGCAATTTTAAAGGAAAGCTCTGTTGACAACAAGCATTTCTTTCCACTTCTCCAGAAAGATAAATAGGAAAATGGGACACATGACATTATTGGCTGTCAATCATCATCCAAGCTGCAAAGAACTTGACATTCAAACAATAGAATAGCACACAGGATTTCCTCTAGAGTATCTGTTTACATTAAATTTGTTTGTTTTATCATGTGATGATAAATAAAGTTAGGGAGGCAGGGAAGCACTTTGAGTTATTTCATTCATTGCCTCCTTTGAAATCTGCAGCCATCATTAGAAATCTTAAGTGAACAACATTTATGCTTAAATTCCCCTTGAAAGAGCAGTTAAGAGCTCCTTGTCTCTGTGTTGTCATCTCTGCCAGAATTTGAATTCACATTGAGCATATTCCATTGAGTCAGCCATCATTCCATCACCAAAGGGATTGCTGCTCCACATATTGTCATGTAAGGGAATGTCTGTTGCAGTAGCCATGGGTGTGTGCCAGATTTTGAGATCCACAGGGGCAGTGCTGGGAGTCTTCAATTCTGAATCAGGATTCCAATTCACAATATCTGAGCCAGAGAAGCTAGTTGAATCTGTGGCCAAACCACGGTTAAAAAAATAAATAAAACTTTCCCCCCTTTCCCTTCTTGTAGTGCTTTATTGCTTTAAAATATGAGTGTCTCTGTCCATTGATCCTCTGGCGACTTTCTGTTGGATTCAAATTGTGGTTTCTTAGGTGAAAAGGTCAGCGTGTTATTCATTCAGCCGCACATCGATGAAGATTAACTGAGAGTAGTACAAGACATTTGGATGCTGCCAGACCTAGGGCACCTGAAGGAAGTTTATTTCTTTTCTCCCTCATCCCCACTCAGCTGCAGCAGAAGAGGTTGCCCTGTCTTCTGGGAATGAGAGAGGATTATCATTGGCTCTGTATTAACTGCCTCAAATCTATGGCCATAGGGTGAGTAAGAACCCTTGAGAATCAAACATGTCATCTTTGTAGCATCACCTGATGTAGTACTTTTCCTCCGGTCTGTGGTGTCTCAGGAGGCCTTTTTCCCTTGCAGCACTGATCTTTCAATGAGGTGCCAGTGTCTGTCCTGAGCAATAACAAGGAAAAACCATGAAGTGTGAACAGCTCTTATTTGGGGGATAAATGTCATTAATGCCTTTGTAGCCTTCTCTGCAGTCTGAATGTTCTTGTCAATAGAGAGTGACTCACCAAAGCCTCACTTCAAATCATATGAATGGAGTTTTAAGATGCTGAACTTTACATTTTAATTAAGAAAGGCTATTAGCTCCCTCAACTTATGCATTTTTGTAACCAGATACCCATGGCATGTATACCTTGTAAGGACAATCCTCTAAAATGAGGGTATTGAAAACTTATTTATGGGAATTATTTTAAGGATTTGAGAAATAGATTCTTAGAAATCAACGTTTTAGGTAATCTTTGGTGGCAGAGACAGGTGTATCTGTCAGTTTTAGTGTTTTAGATACACTGAACTTATGCATCTAAGCCCTGTAATATGTGTATGTTCACACATGATATGAAAATACATTTCAAGTTAATAAAAAGGTAAGTCTGGATTAAAGAAAAGTTTGAGACATCTAATAATGCCTATAAAATAAATATTTCTGTAATCATGAATTTCATTTATGTGAAATTTCTAATTTTTCCTGAAACAAAACCTTATTGGCAAAAATTTGCTTCAGTAAATCTCTTCTACTAATTTCTCATTAGTCTAGGTATGTCTTTTGAATTGCAAAATAAAAGTAGCCCTATGGTAAAAGAGTGAGACAGAGAAAAAAAAATGTCTCCTTTTTATCCTGAGAATTAATTTTAAAAAAGAAAAGATATTTAGATATGTAGTTAAAACTTGGGAAGTAAAGCCAGAAAAGTTACAGGGAAGTTAATTTACAAGTGAAATTCATTTTGTAGTAATCATTACCAGTCTCGGTCATTAGGCCCTGCAGGCAAGCATCTTAACCACTGAGCGATCTCTTCAGCCCCCCCCCCCAAGTTTTTTTTTAAATCCCATTAGACCACCATTTGTTTTTTTCATAATTTTTTCACACAAATCATCTATGTCTTTTTTTATTGTTTTTGTTGTTGTTTTCTTGGTTGGTTTAGTTTTTGCTTCCTCTTTGGAAAACATAGGAAAATGTATAAATTCAATAGATACTTAATTCTGTGGTTGCTTATAGATAACAAGTGACAAACAATTGAGTTGTCATTCCCTTGTATTATAGCTTTCAGTGCGATGGAAGTTATTCACTGAGGCTAACCTAAAGGAAAGCAAAATCATTACTTATATTTTGTAATGAATATGTAGGTAGTGCCATAATTCATTATATGGAAGTAGAACATATTTCCAACTTCCTTTAATTTTTTTGTTTTTTATATTTATTTATTTGAAAGTGACAGAGAAAGAGGGAGACAGAGAGAGAGAGAGAATGGGTGCGCCAGGGCCTCCAGCCACTGTAAACGAACTCCAGACGCGTGTGCTCCCTTGTGCACCTGGCTAAGGTGGGTCCTGGGGAATCGAACCTTGAACCGGGGTCCTTAGGCTTCACAGGCAAGCTCTTAACCGCTAAGCCATCTCTCCATCCCTTCCTTTAAGAAGTTAGTGCATTGAAACATTTTACATCTTTTCTAGATAGCTTGGTTGTACTATTATTTATTTAAATTTTGCCATTCAATGACTGTCTAAACAAAACTAATTTTCATCCCCACTTTTTGAATAAAGACATTTACTTTCCTTTGAATTAATGAAATTTTGCTATTATGGGAAGCCCATCTTCTTACTAGATTATAAAAGTTAAGCAGAAAAGATTTGTTCACCTGAATCTTGAATTCTTAAATCTTTTGGCAAGTCAATGAAAAAAATTATTTCAAAATTCCTTTTTGATGAAAATGCAGAATCATTTTAGCCCATCAGGAACATTTCACAAACGCTACCGGTGAAGAAACTAACGTAGAACAAGATGATGTCAGTCGATTGGATATGGCCACTGCTACTTGGGCCAGTTAAAATATAGATGTTTTATATTGCTTTGTAATGTCCATTAAAATAAAGAACACAAAATATAGACTCAGGATATAATTTTAGTTTGTCTGATATCCTACTTGGTGGTGAAGGGATGGAGGCATATAATCATAAGGGTGACAGTTTAGTGCCATTAGGAGGTTCCTAAGGAAAGTAGTCTCACATCAATTGATTGTGACAAGAGACTTCAAATTACGCCATCTGCTTTGCATGCTCCTTTCTCCCTGATCTACCTTATACCTGGATCCAAGCTGTTTGTATGTAAATTTTTCTTTCTAGGGTTCACATTTGGGGAGTAATTTTGACTCGTTGAATATCAAAATTAACAAAGATATACAGTAAAACTTCAGAACTGTTTTCCAGGGTAACAGGTGGAAGGAAGCTTTACTGTACTGTATTTGTTCATATGGATGTATATCTGGGACTTGAACAGACCCACTTTGAGAAAGGGGAACTTCATAAAAGGGAACTTTGTCAAAGAAGGCTACAGAATAAAGATTTTATGTATGATTTATTCACTGGAGGCTACTGCTTTGAAAGCCCAAAAGCATTCTGGGTATAAGTTGTGGTTTCCTAGTCCTAACAAGTGTCTGATAGTTTAAATTTCACAAACTTTTAAAAGATTTTCCTGTGGCACAGATCAGATATGTCTTGGTGTGAGTCTGGTTGACATTTATTTCAGTCAAGGTTTGGCTTTGCTAAAATTGTTGGATTGGATTTCTTTATGAAACATAAGTGTACCTTCTCACACACATGTGATTTTGTATGAATCTGAACTCAAGAAGGCAAAATGTGAATATCATTATTATATAATGACAAAGATAAGTTGTTACTTCTCTACAGCATTCTTTCATTTTTTTATATAACTAAATATTATTTAATCAGTTTTACTTTATATCATTATAGTTAATGAGGAGCATCTAAAAGAATCATACTTCTTTAGTTATTACCTACTAATTTATCAATCAGACATGTAAAGGGACAATCTGTGACTTTTAAATATAAGATTGAGGGTTTTTGAGACTAGAAATGTTGCACTTTGAGTGGAATACAGAGACTGAGCACACTTATTCATTGATTAACTTTGACCCTTTATAGTTTATATCTAAAAGATGCTCCTAAAAACCAAGTAAGTATTTCTTTCAGAATAATGTTCACAAAACTAGAGTATAATTTCTTGTGGAATAAATATATGGATGGTATAGACACCTTTCCCTATACAAAGTGTTTGACACCCCAAATAATTATTTTGACATTGAAACCTCTAAACATGCTTGAGAAATATTTTCTTCTTACTATGAGTTCTATAAGATTCCACATAAATTTTGTTTTTTTTATTTAATTTTTGATTTTTTAAAATTAGTTTTGTATTCAGAAAATACAGTCAGTTTGGTACCATTATTAGGCTCATCCGTGACCTACCCCCTCCCCATGGTCCCTCTCTGTTGAGGTATATGGGTCATGCACTGTGGAGTTAGCCCACAGTTAGGGGTAAGATAAATGTCTCTGCATATCATGTCCCAACATGTGGCTCTGACATTCTTTCTGCCCCCTCTTCCACAAAATTTCCCTGAGCCATGTTGGGTTCATTTTTGGTCTGCTTCAGTGATGAGGTGTTGGGGGCCTCTGGGTCTCTGGCTCTCTGATTTGGTAGGAGTTGATTTTTCTCTATGTTGATCTCCTTCCCCCTTGTGCTGGTATCCGGATCATCAGGAAAACAGCACCCTTGCTTGTTTCGCCAATTTTTCTTAGTTTCAGCCGGGGCCCTTTTGAGGTATGATGGGGTGGCTCTCTCCTTAGGATCTACATCTATCTGAAAAAGAGAAGCAGATTCTCCAATGGAGAGTAAGTTAGCACCAGGACAAATAGAGAATTTAATAGGTGTAGGCCCTCTTGTAGCCCATGATTGATGGTAGCTTGATATTAGAGAGTGGGCTTATGTTTGGATATGGTTCTTACTTGTTTCCCAGCTCCAGCTATGGGTTCCGTACCACTGAGGGGATCAGTTAGCCAAATCAAGAGCAGTTGGTTCCCCACCATGGCTATGTGCCACTATTGCACTTGTGTGGGCATCACAACAGGTTATTTGCTGCTAAGTAGGTTAGACCATGAGTTGCTTGGACAGACATTTTCCCCCAGTCGCCCATGTAGCACTTTCTGGCACTAGATGTGCTGTCTGGGGACTGACTCTCTTCCAGCTTACAGCCATGCCATTCCATTTTACGTGTCAACCTCATAAGGTGTCTTCAGCAGTAGGGTCTTACCACTAACCTTTGGTGGGTCATCAAGTACTCTGACAGAAATCTGTCTGTCTTTTAGGAAACCTTGTAGGTCTCTCTAATCAAAAGCTCATTGTGGATGATAGCCACATGCTGGTACTGGGAGTTACAGGTCAGTGCCCACTAAGAAAAGGAAGAAAAAGATAACTAATATACAAGAGTTAGAGAGAGAGAGAGAGAGAGAGAAGCTGTAGAAGATTAAGGTTAGTCTGGATCCTACCCTCTCCAGTGTCTTGTGGTTCAGGTGTTCCCTGTAAGGGCCTGGTGAAGGTTCAGCCATTTCGTCTGCCATTTAGGAAGTAGAATTTTATGGTACCATTGCCGCTTGAGTCTAGATTTGTGCTTCCCACTCCTCCGTTGCCCTCGCCTCCCTCCCCACCCATCCTATTGTCTAGCCCACAAGATGCTTGCTGGGTATGTAAGGTATCTTGGGTAGATTCAGGTTAGGTGCTGTAGATGAGTGAGACTATCTGGCAATTTTTGTTCTGTGATTGGGTAAGTTCACTGAGAATGTTCTGTTCCAGGTTCAACCATTTTTCCTCAAATTTCATTGTGTCATTTTTGCTTACTGCTGTATAGAATTCCATTGTGTAGATATACCACATCTTAGTTATCCATTCTTCTAGTGATGGACATCTGGGTTGATTCCAGCTCTTAGCTATTACAAATTGAGCCGCTACAAACATGGTTTTGTTTTATAGGGTCTGTGAGCATAAGAGATGGTAAAAGTTGTATACCCAAAAATGTTAATAATTTTATCTCTGCATATAATATGTATTTATTAATATCATTTGTTTTGATAAAAAATAATATACTGAGTATAAGAAATTCCCTGTATATAGTAGTTCTAACCTTGAGGAACAAGTAGTGGAATTGCTTTTGTTAGTAAACTTTGGTTTAGAACAGAAACTAAATTTTGGCTTAGAAAATGTTCTCCAAATTTTCTTTTGTTCTTTCTCTAGTATGTCTTTGAAAGAAAGGGTAAAAGTACCAAGATTTCTCTGTAAGAGAAGTTTTTTCCTTTAAACTAGAGTATCAGGTTGACTTAGAATTCCATGCAGTACTTATGAGCTATAGACAGCTTTATTTAATGTTAGTTACTGTTGACAGAGCTTAAATACAAGACTGTTAGGGAGGATCTTTTTCTCCATGTCAAATAGGCTGTGTAGTTCATGGTTAGGGAATGAAGGGAAAATGAAGGAACAAAAACAAAAGACTGGAGGCAAAAAAGATTGCTCAACAGTTAAGGCATTTGCTTCCAGTGCCTTAAAAACCCAATTTCAATTCCCCAGTACCTATGTAAAGTCAAAGGCACAAACTGGTACATGCATCAGGAGTTAACTTTGCAGCAGCTAGAGGCCCTGGTGCACCCATTCACATTCTCTCTCAAGAAAAAAAATTCAAAACAAAAAAGATATATGAAACTAGGAACACATATTTAGGTATAATAAAAATTCATATACCTTCACTTATTAATGAAAGAATTTCATTGAACTTCACAACCAGAAAATTCATGTGGAGTATTTCAGTATTTCTACTGAATTTCACCACCACATTTATATCACTTTTCTGCAATGTTACATGCCATGAAGAAAGTCTATACAAAAACCTAGATGGTCTGTGAGAGTAGCGGAAGAGGTTTAGAAAGGTGAGTGGAAGCAGAGCATAGCCTGCCATGGTTGTTAGGTTAGTTTTACTTCATTGACTGTTGCTGCTTTTCAGATGAGTGTAAGTTATTCACAGCTCCACAACCAACAGTGGCAAATCTCACGACTTAATGTAGGTCAGCTGGGCATCCACAGGGAGCAGGACGTGACAAGGACCTAGTTGGTCTAGAATGGTTTTATTTATGCATATAGCTGCCACGTTGGTGCCAGGTGTTAGAGTGGTGACCAGCTTATCTCTCGTTGTATAGTAAGTTATTATTAACTTGTTCATGGGCATGCTATCTCTGAGGTTCTAAAGGACAGCCAGAGGGGCAAAGCTGAGTGTGAAAGCCTTTTAAAGTATCTGCTTGCAGCATATATATCCTCTGTTACCTAATTTATCAAATCAAGTTAAACTGCAAAGTTCAGAGTGAGAATGGGAGGGTGGAAAATGAATTTACCAGGACACGAACACAAGGAGGCATGAGCACCAGTTTGAGGTCAGTACTATAATAACTTACCACCTCACAAGTGCCTTGGGAAGCTTCTATTGGTAGTATTGTCTGTGCTAAGCTGCATGGAAGCTGTCACTATAGTTGAAGTAAAAGTAAGGCTGGCATTAGGGGTGGTGGCAGGGAGAGCAAACTCCTCCAGATGTAGGAAAGAAATGAAATAGAAGTGGCTCACAGATTAAACCCAGGCTTTCAGGGTGCACCAAGGGAATCTAGACAGTTCATAAGCTTATAGACCAACAAACCAGGTATCTCTGTAAACTTTATAAATAGTCCCAGCTTCTTGCCAGAAACATAATTATTTAAGAATGGATCTTTGAATTTTCTTTCAATCCACTACTTAGATTTTTGAGAATTTATATCCTTATTCTATTCCTTTTTTCTGGAGGGGGTAACTCACTGTACAGCCCAGGCTAGCCTCCAATTTGTGGTCATCCTCACTTCTCAATGCTGGGATTATAGACATGTGCTGCTGCCCTACTAGTATTTTGTAATAATCTTTAAATGACAATAAAAGATTAAGCCTCTCTTTTAATAAAACTTGAGCAATTTTGTTATAAACAAAAAAGCCTCAAAGTTTGTATTTCCTATTTTTATTTCTTAAACTGAGCAACAACCAATGATCTTTGAGATTAAGTTTGCATTTCTAAATGCTTCAACTTTGACCAAAGTTCAATTAGAAAATCATTTCAAAGTTTACAGAGCCAGAGTATAATGTTTTAACTTCTTGTTCTTTTTTCTTTTTCATTCACTTTGCCATAGAAGGCTTAATAAGCACCTCAAGATAGTGTGTTTTTTTGAAGAATTCATGTCAACATAATTTATGGAAATATGTACAAGCTATCTTCTGTTAAATGAATAGTGATCACAGCTACTTTCTACCTCTTACACATGAATGGAGAAATTTTTTAAAATGAAGATTTGATCTACCTAAAAAATATCCAGACACTTAAGATGGAAAGCAATAGTGCAGTATTTTCTCCTTGAAGGAAATATGCAATTTAATTATTTAAACAATTTAAATTGTTACATTTAATGAGTGACAAAATATATCTTATATTCATATGATGATCTTTTAAGAAAAAAGAAAGAGATAAAAGAAAACAAAGGTGAGAAGAAAAAGGGACACAAGAAGATTTTTAGAAATTATATGATTTACTTCTTAAATATGCATATTTATTGTTTGTTTATTCATTCATCTGTGAGCAGCGAGTGACTAAGAGATGGAGAAAGTAAGTAGGGCCCAGGGCCTCTTGCCATTGCAAATGAACTCCAGATACATTCACCGTTTGGTACATATGGCCTTACGTGGCTACTAGGGAATCAATCCCAGGCTAGTAGCTTTCCAAGCAAGTGCCTTTAACTGCTGAGCAATACAGCCAGTCCTTGTAAGTGATCTTCTCATGATTCTGTTTTTGTCATGATTAAAGCAATATGATGCTGTTTTTGCAACCATGGCTACAAATCAGGCATGGTTAGGTTCTGTAGTTAAATGTAATAGTCCTACAGAATGACTCTCTTCTTCAGGATCAATCTCAATTACTGTAAGACTTAAGCAGGAAGTCTACCACAATGTTAGATAAAAAAAAAAAAAAAAAAAAAACTTACACTTGGTAATGTGTCCCTTCCCCCTGCAAAAAAACTTTACAGGCACAAAATTGGTACTGAAATTTAGATGTTCTGATATCATATGTAGAGTTTTCTTCATTGAACAAAGTTTCTTTAAAATAATAATAATTTATTTGTTATAGGACTATTGTTAAAGTACTTATACAATTGCTGATTTGTTTGATGGTCAGAAGATCTACCTCTGTTAAATAGACTTGTGTGTTTTGAAAAAAAAACCATTTAAAGTCAGGCTTATTTTTATAGTTATGTTGGAACATACTGCTGTTAATAAAATTGATTGTCATAAAAGTTGATTTCTAGACCTCACTAGTTAAAATTTGCTTCTTTAAAGTTTTGCCAGCTGCTATTGGAAGACATACACAAACATTCATTTTTACTCTAGTATCATTTATCCTGTTTGTCCCCCCATTGTTGGTGTCTGTAAGATCTGAATGGTTAGCTATTCAATGTATTTGCTTTTCATACGTGATTTACCAATAGTAGCAAGGTTGAAAATGTAATGTTTGTTTTAAGCTCATAAACCAGAAATTGAATGAATGAGGTTGTGAATGTGCCAAGGAATAAAAAGAAGCAGATTCTTCTTCCTACCTACATTTCATTTTAACAACACGAGGATCTGATTCATTCTGATTTTCATCTTAATAGATATGCTGCATGTTTAACTGAAGTAACTCACCTCTAAATTGTTCTCGCATTTGAGTACCTGTGAGCTGTCTTCTCTCCCACTGGCTTTGATTCTGAATTATTTTATTCTTTCATGCTTTATTTCTTTAATTTCTTTTTTGAGCATAGATAAGTTTTAAAGCAAAGATACAGTTGATATGGTTAGATTCACATTTACTAATTTATTACAAAGTATAATAATTCAACCATTTACAAAAAAAGTGCTTATGACTTAATCTTCATGTTTATTTCCATAGGCTGTGCAGTGTGTTTCCTGCCCAAGATACAAACCATATATTTCATTTGTCATATCTAATGTTTTTCATATCTGGAAATCATGCTCTATGTTGTTTTACAAGCCTACATAAAAATAAGTGATCCAAATAGAATTTATAGTTATTTTTTAAAATCTGTCACAGTAAAATCATTTTTTCTTCTTTTTTCTCTTTCCCAAGTGGGTACAGATGGGATGATAAAGCTTAAATATTATGTATTTTCAGGGTAAGTCTGTGTTTGGAAATGAGATGGCCATCTATTATTCAGAAGGAACTAGTGGTATGTTGGTAAATTCTTTACAATAATTCTCTAAATGGAAAAAAAATTACCTAGTTTTCAAATGTTTGCTGACTTCTGTAGTGAAACTGTCCCACTTGTTTGATTTTAGTCCATCATTCTGTATTTTCAAGTATACAGTTGGGAAAAAGCTTAAGGGACTTATTTTCTTTTCTTTGGTTTTTGAGACCGGGTTTATAGCTCAGGCTAGCCTCAAGCTCACTATGTAGCATAGGATGGCCTTGAACTCCTGATTCTTCTGCCCATACCTCCTGTTATAAATGTAACATACCACGTACCTGGCTTTGTATATGTTTTTATTAAAATGTATTACAACATAGCATGTGTACCCAGAAGTCAATAATAGCAGTGGCACAGATAGTAATGTAGTAAATAATTTGAAGTTAGGAGTTTGTGTTATCTGTTGCCCTGGTTTTGAATATTTTATTGTAATTTTTAATAATACATCTGCTTGGATAACAGCTCCTAAAATTCCTGAACATATCATAGTCTGCTGCCATGGGTTGGTGAGAGAAACCCTAGTGCTCCACTGCCCCGTGCCATGTCTGTGATTGGTGGAACAGGGGCAGTAGGTTGTGGACAGTGCCCACCATAGAAGAGTGTGTTTTGTGACTGTGTGCCCCAGGAAGAAAGGCAGCTTTTTCACTTCAAATTATTAAGTGCCACCTGGCCCCATAAATTTTGGTATTTCTGGTAATATAAGGCCTTAGATAGGAATTAAACTCTGGAGTCTTTTATTTAAAAGGTAGAAAAATACTTAAGATTTTTACTATAAGAATTCTTAAATGATTTATTAAAACAAGGTATCACTGTATAGCCCAGGCAGGCCTTGAACTCAGACTGCTTCTCTGTTCATAGATTATAGTTGTGTACCACTATACCTGCCTCCTAAATATTTATTCAATTTCTGCTTCTCTTGGCTATTTTATGCCTCTTAATTGGCCATTAAAAGAAGCTTATTTTGATTTTTTTCTTAGTAGCATCTATAGTCAATATTCCCAGATACCATTCCAGTAGCAAGGATAAGCTGTTCAAATGGATATATCAATGATGTAGGCATAGTACGTATGTTGTTACAATAGAATAAACTACATATTTTAAAAATTGTTAGTATATATTGGAAACTGATGGAGTTAAATGAGTAGTATACAATTAAAGAATTACACACAGCAAAAAGAGTGTTTTGTCAGAATTTGTTATTTGGGAAAAGATATGTTGAGCTACCTTCTGAATTGCTTGTTGATACAAACATTTGGAATGAAATTGCAAATTAAGAATATAGTTCATTTTGGAGGCAAAACTGTGAAAAGATCTTCAGACAAATTTATATAAATGGGATTACAGAATTGCTGATGAGCACAGTTGGGAAGAAAAATTGGGCATATATTTTCCACAAATGTATTTTTATTTAATGTATTTTTTATTTATTGTGCATATTTTTGTATAACCCTTTGAGTATTAATTCTGACATGATCTTACTGTAAATTATGTTAACCGTCATAAATAAACACATTGGGGTTTACACCATATGTTTTATAATTATTTGGTAGCTTCTTTATTTAACTAAACCAGAACCTACTGATCATGCTCTAAAATTATGTTTGTATAAATGTAAATTACACTTGTACTTGAACAAACTTGGATTCACAAATCAGTGTCTCTAGACAGTTTTTTGTTTTAAAAAAATAAATGAAGTAAAAGCCCCTACCCACCCAGTATGACCTCAAACAGAAATCTGCTGCTGCACTGTCTTGGCACCAGTTTCTTGTTTTTGCACTTGAGAAAGAGGTGTCCCTGGAATGCACCAGTGGATGCACTCCTAACCACTGCACTCACACAGGGTGTTGGCTTAAGGGGCCCCAGAGTGGCCTCTGAGACTACTGTAGTCTCCTAGTTTGTTTTTGTTTTTTACCTTCCTGCTTGCAAGTGTTTAATATTGTCAGAAATAAAGCCACCCTTAAAACTTTTAGGTAATTTTAAAAACTGTTATTATATTCATAATCACCATGTCTCTTGATCTCAGGGGAGGCTGGGCACCCTTGATTATCTTTAATAGAGCACATGAAACTGATAGTGCCAATGGGAGGTGGGTGGCAAGTTTTGTAATAGGCCTGCCTCCTCATTCCCCCCTCGTGCATATTGCTAAATCTGTCTCTTGGCAGATCCAAGAATATTCGTAATTATCCACCACTGTGAGTCCTTACTGCAGAGCTGCTTCTGCATGACACCTGTCCAACTCATGCTCCTTTCCTGCATCTTCTCATGCCTCAGCTTGCTGGCCCAACTCATGTCAGAGCAGTCTGCCATTAGTGAACTCATACCTCTTGTCAGATTCTCAGACACCAGCAGTTCTGCCCACACAGCTTACAGCATAGGCCATGGTTTGTGGTGCATCTTTCACACAGAAGGCATTTCATAAAGCACTATGAATGAATAAGTAAAGCAAATACAGACATTTCTCTCAGTCATGATTTCTACCCTAACATATGAAGTCTTTTTCCTGCTTTTGACAGATTTGATTAGGACAGTTTGATCTTTTCCATAAAGGATTATCTTGATCATCATTTTCTCTTCTTGACAAAGAAATATTTGCTATTTTGATAGCCACTAGAGAAAGAGAATCTAGGGATCCTCAGTTGACTTTCATAGTACTTAGTGTTTCTTATAAATGGGGAACTATAACAAAAAGTATAATGAGGTCTGGAACTTTTATTCTAAAACATAGAAATAAGGGAGAGAAATTCTTACTGAATTTTATAGTGTAAGGAAACCTGAGGATGAAACTTTCATTCACTGAGGAAACCTGTAAAGAAGAATTTGATAAGAGAGAGCATAAATGGTGAATACTACTGTAGTAGTCCATGAATGCAGATAGTCAACCCTAAAAATGCTTTGTTACAACTTGCATTTTGCAGGAGATTAAAAAAATATGGGCTTAGACTTCTTTAATGTAAATTGTAAGATGTAATTGTAAGATGTTTGCAGAATATTAGAATCAAAGTAAACCTTTCTTTCCTTAGAAACTTCAGCAGCCTAATTTATGAATATCAAACTCAAGATATAATCTAACTTATACATGTATTTTGGAATTCTTTTGTTTGTTTTTTGAGGTTGGGCCTTGGTCTAGCCCAGGCTGACCTAGAATTCACTATGTAGTCTCAAGCTGGCCTCGAAATCATAGTGATTCTCCTGCTTCAGCCTCCTGGCCTCGAAATCATAGTGATTCTCCTGCTTCAGCCTCCTGAGTACTGGGATTAAAGGCATGTGCTACCACGCTGGCTCTGGAAATTTTTATTCTACCACAATTGGTAATTGTCTTATATTATGAAGATTTGACTAAAACCTCTATATTAATTACTTTCTCATTGTTGGGTCAAAATCCCTGACTAAAATCAGTTTAAAGGAGGAAGGACTTATTTCAACTTACAGTCCATCATAGTGGAAAAGAAAGGACACCATGGGCTGGAGAAACGGCTTAGCGGTTAAGCACTTGCCTGTGAAGCCCAAGGACACTGATTCAAGGCTCAATTCCCCCGGACCCACATTAGCCAGATGCACAAGGGGGCACACATGTCTGCAGTTGCTTGCAGTGGCTGGAGGCCCCGATGTGCCCATTCTCTCTCTTTGCCTCTTTCTCTCTCTGTCACTTTCAAATAAATAAACAAAAATTAAAAAAAAAAAGAAAGGACAGCAGAAGCTTGAAGCAGAGCTGGTCACATTCAACCCACAGTGAGAAAGTAGATTAGATGAATGCTGCTGCTCATCCAGCTCTTGTTTTCTTTATATAGTCCAGGACCCCAGCCCATAGAATAGTGCCTCACAAAGAAAAGATTTCAGAGGTGGTAAGAAAATTTGGGGAAATGTCAGAATATATCATAACTTCCTTTAAAGTGTGTATTTTTTTGTTTGTGGAAGTGACACAAGATTAATATAGAAATTCAAACAGTACTATAACATACAGTGAAATCTGTCACCAGCTGCGTCCTACAGAGCACTACCCTTGTTTTTAATTGGAGTACAATCTCCATTCATTTTTAATTCAAATTATTTTTAATTACCATTAATGTATTCTGTATATATTTTTATAACTTATTATTTAGCATTTTAATAATTTATCTTGGATTTTGAATTATATGGCCTCTATCCCTAATATTTATGCTAAACTTCTGGAACATGTTATTGTTTCTTTATTTTGAAAAGGGGTCTTAACAGATAAATTGTTAATGATCTCAAGATGAACTAATCTTGAACTACCTGGGTGGGCTGTGTATTCTGTCTTTCATAATCTTATAAGAAAGAAGCTGGGAGGCTAGGGACAGACACACAGAGGAGAAAAGTTGAGAGAAGAAGGTGATACAGAGATGGTGGGAGAACATGGAGTGACAGACCTCCACATCAAACATTGTCAGAAGCTAGCCATAAGCTAACATAGAGGTATGGAAGGGGAAGCAGCCCTTTTAACATATTGACTTTGGATTGTGGGTTTCCAGAACTGTAAAAATATGTTTCTATTGTTTCAATATAGTCTCTCTACCTCTCCGCTTGCAAGTAAATGAATAAAAAATACATTTCTATTGTTTTAAGATACTAAGATTAGAGCAGTTTGGTCCAACAGCCCTAGGAAGTGAATATAGACTTTATATATATATATTTTTCTTTTTTTCTTTATTAGTTAGTTTTGTATTCAGCAAATACAGTCAGTTTGGTACCATTATTAGGCTCATCTGTGACCTACCTCCTCCCCTTGGCCCCTCCTTGTTGAGGTATATGGGTCATGCATTGTGGAGTTAGCCCACAGTTATGGGTAAGATAATTGTCTCTGCATATCATGTCCCAACATGTGGCTCTGACATTCTTTCCGCCCCCTCTTCCACAAAATTTCCCTGAGCCATGTTGGGTTCATTTTTGGTCTGCTTCAGTGATGAGGTGTTGGGGGCCTCTGGGTCTCTGGCTCTCTGATTTGGTAGGAGTTGATTTTTCTCTGTGTTGATCTCCTTCCCCCTTGTGCTGGTATCCGGATCATCAGGAAAACAGCACCCTTGCTTGTTTCGCCAATTTTTCTTAGTTTCAGCCGGGGCCCTTTTGAGGTATGATGGGGTGGCTCTCTCCTTAGGATCTACATCTATCTGAAAAAGAGAAGCAGATTCTCCAATGGAGAGTAAGTTAGCACCAGGACAAAAGAGATAACCCTTACTTTTTTATAGAGAATTTAATAGGTGTAGGCCCTCTTGTAGCCCACACTTGATGGTAGCTTGATATTGGAGAGTGGGCTTATGTTTGGATATGGTTCTGACTTGTTTCCCAGCTCCAGCTATGGGTCCTGTACCACTGAGGGGATCAGTTAGCAAAATTGAGAGCAGTTGATTCCCCACCATGGCTCTGTGCCACTACTGCAGTTGTGTGGGCATCACAACAAATTATTTGCTGCTAAGTAGGTTAAACCATGCGTTGCTTGGACAGATATTGGTCATTTTCCCCCAGTCGCCCATGTAGCACCTTCTGGCACTAGACACGCTGACTGTCTGGGGACTGACTCTCTTCCTACTTCCAGTCATGCCATTCTATTTTGCATGTCAACCACATAAGGTGTCTTCAGCAGTAGGGTCTTACCACTAACCTTTGGTGGGTCATCAAATACTCTGACAGAAATCTGTCTGTCTTTTAGGAAACCTTGTAGGTCTCTCTGATCAAAAGCTCATTGTGGATGATAGCCCCGTGCTGGTTCTGGGAGTTACAGGTCAGTGCCCACTAAGAAAATGAGGAAAAAGATAACTAATATAGACTTTTCATGTTATGTAGAGATCTCATCCATTCTTTTTGACTTTATATAACTGTCCATTATGTAGATACACCATAATTTATTCAGATAATTATTTAAAGATAAATTTCCAGTGTGTATAGTAGTATATACTTTTTTGTGGAATATTTGGAATAGAATTGCCAGGTCTGTTCTACATGCTTATATTACTGCATTTTGAATAGGTAGTACATACATACAAGTTCCCCCTTGTGTAGTTACTTAGGTACTGCTTAACCTTAGGTGCAAACACTTATGGGCTTCTTTTCCAGGGTGCTAATGCAATTTTATGCCTATAAATATAACTTTCTTTCTTTTTATACAAATAATTGAATAGCACATACATTTTTGAATATTGTATTCCTTACCTCTGTCACTGAACACTGTATCATGGAGAGAAGGGAAGACCAGTAGTATTTGTTACAAATTTATTCAGGATGTCTTATGTATTCTCCAGGGTTTGTACTATTCTATTAACAGTATACAACTTCTTTTCTTTTCTAAAATAAGAGCAGTTCTTATAATCTCTCTTTCTCTTTCTTTCTTTTTTCTGTATTCTTAACAGGTCTTGTTTTAGTGGTATAATTATATATATGGTATGAAAATGTCGAGTCTTAGAGATAATGAAATATAAAAATTTGTTAGGGTATTCTTATTTATTTTTCATTATGTATTGAGTTACTGGTTTTTCACACGTTGAATTGAGAGTAACTTTCACTACTGTTTTCCTTAAATACATACATTAAAATGGTTCACATTGTGACTATTTATGGTTCAGACTTGTCAAAGCAGCACACCTAAGTGACAAATGTCAAAATCTAACCATATGTAAAATAGAGTAGAAATTGTCCTAAGTAATAATTACACAAAAAATTTTAAACCATGCTCTCTAGTTTCTATATTTTTTAACCTCCTCACTTTGTCATCCTTACATAGCTTTAGTTTCCCCTCATTCACAAGTCCAGTTCACTCCCAATAATACAAGGTACATTTGTCATCTGTTCTGTTTTTAAAGCCCTTGAGAAAAATTACATAGCTGTTCTTGCAAATTCATCATTATTACTAGCAACCGTAATTCACCTTATGGTTATCTCAACCTTCCTCCCCTTCCTACCTGAGCTCTGGATGACAGTGCCTTCCTTGCTGAGGCAGTGTTAAAACGTCTCATCTCTCCTACCTTAATTTGTAGCGATGCTTTGCATTTGGGTGACAGGCAGTTGTTCGTGCTTGAGTAACTTGGGATTTGAATTCTACAGTTTGTGGCATCCATGTAATGCTTAGCAGTATGTACAGCTGTTAACTATTCGCTTATAAATAATCTTTTTCCCCTCTCAACCTGTCTCCCAGGTAGTGTACCTGTCACCATTAATACCTCTTCCAAAGCTCCCTGGTGATTTGACCCATCAGTTGTCATTCATGGAGGATTGGTGCTCTGGCCTGTGTGGAAGCTTATGCAGGTTCCTGTACTTCAGCAGCCATGTACTTGTGTAAAGTTGCATTGATAGTGCACATGCAGCACTGAATGAATTCTTACAAAATTTGAGGAAGGTGGCATTGCATTTTGGGTATTGCATAATTAAGACTTCTAATTTAGACCCCACAACAGGGCCACAGGGGTGGTTGTGGGGTGATTGTGGTAAAGATGACCCACAGCAGATACAGCTTTCCTGTCCTGTCTCTTTGATGCTACACCTGCACCTAATTATCACGACGGCATCATCATCCTCTGATGTTTGCGAATTTCGGGTGAGTGTATTTGATCTGGTTAGTGGACCCATCAGGTATGGCATTCTGCCTGTGTCTAAAGCTTACAAATGAGAGGCTAGTGACTATAATTCAGGCCTTCAAGTGCTATGGCAGTTCTGTGGTTCTTCCATGTGGACATGTGCTCACTTGATTCCACTGTCTCTGAAATGTGCTGCTCCCAACACTTCTTCAAGCTAATTCCCACCTGCCTTTAGGCCTTCACTTAGCTATCATTTTCCAGGAAACTCTGTTTAGCATTAACTGTGTCTCCTAAAGTGCCCACGTGGTGATTTTTTTTTTATCCCTTATTACACTCTTTGATAATTACCTGTTTACTTCTTTTGCTACTGATTATAAGTTCTTTGATGGATGGTATTTGATGGTATTTGCTATATCCATGTTCTAGTCACATCATAGAAGCTCAGCAAATGTATATTAAGAGAAAGAAAGTTTATTTTTTTCATGAACTTTCCATTGAAATATCAGTGGGAAGTTCAAACAGTAACTTATGAGCATATACTATTCTCTTTCATACACTGTTCTACCACCATGGGTACAGATAGTATGGCGGTATGAATGCAAACTGTCCCCTTTAGCCTCAGATGTTTGTGATTAAGCTTCTTAATCCTCAGATGGTGGGGCTGTTTGGAAAATTTGAGGAGCCTTTAGGAGGTGAATACTTGCTAGAGGACATGTGTTTCTGGGGAGCAGGCCTTTAAATGTCATAGGCCAGCCACACTTCCCACACTCAGCTCATCCTCTGTACTTATTCCTTACTGGTGTGCAAATATAATGACCTTCCATGCTTTCCCAATCCTGATGAAACTTCCCCTGAAAACTGTAAGCCAAAAATAAGCCCTTTCCTTTACAAGTTGCTTCATCTAGTCAGATGTTTTGTTCTAGCAATAAGAAGTTAACTGCTACAGATAGGAAAAGACTTTAATGCTTATTTCCCTTTCATTGATGGCTTATGTATATTTTTTTCATAATATATCTTGGAAATCCAGGATGTCTTTGGAGAGTAAGATGTTAGGAGACACAAAAAGAAAGAAGCATTAAACTATCTGGGAAGTAAACATAGGCTTTAGTTTTACAATAAACCCTCCAAGGAGGTGAATCAGTTTCCTCTGAAAATGAATTTACCCTCAAATTGATCTTTATATTCTTATCTCACTGGGTATAATAAATTAAAAATTGTCATATTTCTAATACCTAGGAAAGTGCTAAAATTTCATGCCACACTTGTAACCATATATGTCATTTATATATGTATGTATTCATTTATAACTGAAAATAAAAGTAATATGAAAAGACCAAACATAGTGAGAAACATAAAACTTCTGTAGATTCACAAACAAAAACTCAGAATGAAAAATAATTTAGTTTGTATTCAAAGGAGCATAGGCAGCTGTGCCTATATTACTTATATATAGATGCTGGTAGAGTGATGAAAGACACTAAGATAAATAAAAAAGGTATTTAGTCAGAATAGACTTGCTATAGAAAATATAGTTGTAAAATAAAACCATTTTAAAATAATATATTCATTAAATAGAAAATTACATAAAGTCCTATATAGGTGGAAGTAAGTCCAATAGTGAGATAAATTCTGAAAATAGTCTATGCATATAAAGTATAGCATATTCTGTTCTCTGGGAAAAATGATGAAGTAGCATAAAGTGAGCCCATTAT
This sequence comes from Dipus sagitta, assembly GCA_036346955.1. NCBI lineage: Eukaryota > Metazoa > Chordata > Mammalia > Rodentia > Dipodidae > Dipus > Dipus sagitta. Next base: position 85,044,060 of record CM070770.1, on the reverse strand, counting down.
TCTGTACTTTTCAGTTTTCATTCAATAATAAATCATAAACAATTTCTTACCAGCACATAAAGAGCTGCTTCATTCTTTTATAAGAGCTCCATTGTATAGATGTGTCATAATTTATGTACCCATTCCTTTGTATGCTGATATTCTAGGCACTGAGACAAATTTTGGGTGTTTGGTGTTCTGGCTGATGATTGGAAATAGATGGGTTGTGTGTTGCTTTCATTTGTGTAAGATTTACCATCTATGTTTATCAGTCATTTCTGTTTCCACTTTTTCAAAAATAACATTTGTGAGTTATTTGAACATTTGTAAACTTGATGTAAGTCTGTTTCTGTTCATTTCTGGCACCTTTTATATGTTAAGGAAGTTAGCACATTAGTGTATCAGTCTTACAGATATTCTCCTTTCAGCTCCTTTTTCCTTTTTCTCTTTCATTTTATTTTTGCCATGCTGGTTTTGTTTTAATGTGGTTTTACTAACTTTTGATTGGTTTCTGATTCTTGAACCTGACTTAAAAGATCTTCAAGTCTTTGAGAAAGTTGGAATGGTTTGTGTTATCTGCTGTCTGTTATGATTTTTTGTTTTATTTCTGTCTTTTGAAGTTGGAGACATTCAATCTAGTTCCTTAGGTATGCTAAACATGTATTCTATCACTTAGCCGTACCCTCAACCCTTTTACTGGTATTTTTACATTGTATTTGTATTCTATGAGCTTGAATCATATTGAAAAAGTTAGCCAGATTTTTATGCTTATTAAAATATAAAAGTTATATAAAGCTTATTATTAGTGAGCATCTTTACTCATCTATTTTTCTTACAGTATAATATTAAGATTACTACTATTTGATTCTTTACAGTATGTAAAACATTGCCAAAAAATTATTACATAGAAACAGAGAAGTCCTAATTAGGAAACTATGTAAACTTTTAATAATTTTAGATAAATAGTGAATGTAGATTTAGAATAAGAAATCATCAGAAAGCAGAAAGCGACTACAATTATAGCGATTCAGGCGTGTGTTGTTCAGGTATCTCCTCAGAGAATACATCAGAAATGCTTCCATAGAAATCCTTCTTGTTTGCAGCCTGGATCTCTGAGGATGGCATGCAATTCCCTGAGACTCCTTAGGGCCAAGGCAAGTAAAGGGTCAGAGTTTAGCCTCATCAGCTCTCTGGTAACTACACCTCTGGCTGTCTTTCTCTCAGTAGCTCATGCCTGTCCTTCATTACAGTTTCCTAAGTTATTCATATCAGAGTCATCATCAGTCCAGGACTGACATCCTCAGATTCATCAACATCAGCTCTGTTCCTGCTGGTTTCCTTGTCATTGTATTGAATGATAATGTCTTTACCATGATTTGCTTCTCTTATCATCTCACTTTGAGTAATAGATGCAATAGGTGAAAGATTGAGATTAGATAAGTTTATTTCAGAACACAATGCCACAATGTAGTTCTTGTTATTTTGAAAGTATATTTATATGGTAGCCTAGTAATAAAGAGATCTTTTCAGTATTTCTTGGATTCTCTTTCTCAATCATATACACATTTCTTCTCTTATTTTGAAGAGCGAGTTTAATGAGATTCACCATCACAAAATGTTTTCTGAGATGACTTTTATGATCTGATATCTATCCTGTCCCCATCACCCACATCCCCATTTTATTCCATGTTATATTTATGAATAGAGCTATTCTCACAGTTACTGACTAGAAAACATGCAAATAGATCCTAAAGAAAAAAAACAAACAAACATTAGTTCCCATGTTACTGTCCACAATTCTTTTTCCCTTTCCTCAAGGTGGGAATGATCTCTTCTTTGTGGGACTTAGTCCTGCTTTCATTTCCCCTTATTGTTCAGGTTTTATCAATGGATTTATACTTTCCTGGTTAGCTAAGGGTTAAAAAAAGTTGGTGGTTTTCAGTTTTGGCACTTCTTAGCTTCTCCCCAGGATACTATAAAGTGTCTGTGGGAGCATGTCCAAGCCAGTGGATGTTTAAGAGAAGGGACAGGAGGAAATTATCTGAAGAACATTCTTATGTGACTTAGTTACCTTCTGTTGTATTAAGTGGGTGGAAAGAGGAATACATGTTGTGCTTTATAGTTTTTAACATTAAAACTTTTTAAAAAATCTCAAGCCTTAAACATAAAATGACCTTCAGGCCTGTTGGCTCCCACTGTTTAGTTTATCAAGTCTCTGCCACACCCTCCCCCATCTCTGTAAAAAAAGCCAGAGTGAAGTGTGAAAAGCATCAGAAAGTCTCCTTTATGCCAGTTCAGCCTTTTAGTCGCTTGCCAGCACCTTCATCTCTTCATATGTTTCTAGCTAAGGTCTAACATAGAACAAAAACCCGACAGCAATGGAGACCAGATGCCGGTATTTCTTCTCTGTCACTTGGCTGCGGAGCAGATGGAATTTATATCAATCGGGCATGCTAGGAGGAAGAGGCCGTGGCAGCCAACATGTGGAACTGGGGCTGAGTGACATTTCTGCTAATGTTTTGTCCTTGTAGAACATTATGCTTCCTCTTTGCTTATGAGCTGTGGTTTTCCTGACTCAGACGAGGTTCCAGCTCCAGCTGGAATGGCTGTCGCTCTTCCCCTCTCCCCCTGCTCCCCTTTTCAGGGAGTGCTGGGAGCTATGGAGTAGTAGTGGGGCCTGCACAATGGAGCTCTTTATTAAAATACCTGACATCTGCATGCAATGCACCCAAAGCATCTTAGCTCAAGCAGAGGAATATGCTGGGCCTTACCAGTCACTTTTTGTTTAGTGCTGTATGCGTGTTTGATTTATATAATGAGTGAATGCCTCTGGCAACAGAGGATGCTGAGCATGTTACTGGAGGAAGGGAACTTTTAAATTTTTCCAAGAACATTGTCACAGACAGGCCTAATAGTTATACAAAAATATGAGTGTTTAAAAGTGACTGCACCCATCGTATGAATTTCTTAC